>WWET01003568.1:157832-170743 GCA_011038615.1 Limnodynastes dumerilii
GGTAGATTCAAAGGAAATGTGCAGAAAAATTACTTCACTGAAAGGGTGATAGATAAATGGAATATTCTCCCATCTGAGGTGGTTGAGGCCAATGCAGTAGAACAATTTAAACATGCTCGGGATAAATATAAGGGTATCCTAAATTTTAAACCAAAATTGAGGGTAAATAGGGTCTAGGGTCAGTATAGTTTTGAATAAATAAATGGGCAGACTAGATGGGCCATGTGGCTCTTATCTGCCGTCACTTTCTATGTTTCTATCTCTTCTATTTATTGGAAGCAAAACAGCACAACCAGTGCTGGCCCGTGTGCTTATTTAAAAAGTGTTATAAATTCTACATACACAAACACCTTATGTTAGTACATATGTATACATTCTTGGTACAGTCATTTAATGTAACTTTAAGATTAAATAGGACATCTGGGGGTAGATTCTATTCTCCAGCTTCAGAAACGGCATGACACGTGAAGCAAGTACACATAATTCATCTGCGTGAGCCTAGCATGGATCCTCTTCATGCCTAATTCCAACTAAAATTCTCCAATCGTGGAGAATCGAATGGGCCAGATTTACCAAGCTGCTGTTTTGGAAAAGTGGAGATGTTCCCCATAGCAACCAATCACATTTAAGCTGACATTCTCTATTATGTAAAAAGAAAGTGAGCGCTAGAATCTGATTGGTTGCTATAGACAACACTGTCACTTTTTCAAACCCAGTTTTGTAAATCTGGGCCTTGGAGTTCACATCTGGTATCCAGAAAATACAACACAAAGAGTACAGCCAAGAAACCTAGATAAGAAGATAGTGCTGCAAGGATTATCATACAGTGACATGTGTTACCAACACTTCAAGAACGAATGATCTGAATCCAAGGTGACCAGTGAGGGGTGTGAGGAGCCAAGAGATATGACGTTACCTTAGAACATGCCAATCCACCTGAGCCACCACCGATGATGATAAGGTCATAATCATAGGTGACCCCGTTATCCAGAAGCTTCTGCAGGGATCCATCTTTATAAGCCTACAATTAAGAGGTAACCAATCAACAGGATTGCATATGTTCAAATGCAGAACAAGGTACAAACAAGTACTAGATTCATATTAATCTGGGAGCAGTATGGAGAGTACCTGGAGTGTTTTATCAGCGCCACCAACATGCGTTTTGTTTACAAAGACATTGGGAACGGTTTTCTGTCCAGTCATTTCATGAAGTATGTCCTGGATACTGCTTCCATCATCTAGAACGGAAACAAAACAAGTTCAAATGTAGACAGCATCAACAGTTCCCATCAAAGACCCAAACAATGCCTTTATCATCACCATAAGTCACTAAGATGTTGCCCATAGCAACTGATCAGGTTCTAGCTCATTGTTATTTACTATCATCACAACACTAATGCAAAAAAGATTTAAAAAACAGTCAAGTTTGTTACAACACAGATATTACTGAATCCTAGAGGAACACATTATGCAACATAGAACTTGTTTTCTGTGTTGAAAGCTACAAGTAAATCAAGTTAAACATTAATAAGCAGAGTAATGTAGCAGGAAGGTAATATTGTAATAGTCAGCTTACCACACTGATCAAGCTCCAGAGCTAAATATGTTCTGCCTAACGAGTTAAAAAGTTCTTTCACCTGCAAAACAATTTTTTTTCAAAAATTAGAGCTATATTAAGACTTATGTAAAACACTGAGTCAGGAGGCAGAAATAGAAGCACTGGTTAAAGCACATAAACCTTCGACCGACCTTCCCTTCTAGTTAGTAAAGTGTAAATGGCCATTAAAGAGCGATCTCATCACAAATGATTAACACATGCAGGAAATGGTCATTTATCAAAATCTTTTACAGTAACAACCATTAACAGCTGGGTGATTGTACAGGAGTCATCAACATGTACATAGTCAGCAACGCCTTACCCCCTTGCCTCTAATACAGAGTACATCGGCCATACTGGATAAGGAGCCAATAATTTTGTGTCGAGTGCCAAATCGGAAGCTTTTTTTTTTAGTTCTACCAACGATTCACAAACTATTCTTGGGTTAATACCAATCAGGTCAAGAAACACTTTGCATATCATGAAGATACATAACACACATATTTAATTTAATTTTTTTTAAACACTTCAATGATTCTGAGGTACATAATTATGTCCTCTCCCATCTTTATATTAAACCTGGATAGAATACAAGTACAGATGCTACCTCCTCACAACTTTTTCCCAGTCTCCTGGACTAGGCCTTATCTGTGTGGTGTGTGTATGTTCTCCCCGTGTCTGTGTGGGTTTCCTCAAGGTACTCCGGTTTCCTCCCATACTCCAAAAACCATGCTGGTAGGTTAATTGGCTGCTGAATAAATTAGCCCTAATGTGTGTGTTTGTAGGTGTTTGGAACCTTAGTATGTAGCTCCAATGGGACAGGGACTGATGTGAATGTGAAATATTCTCTATAAAGCGCTGCGTAATCTGCTATATAAACACCTGTTAATAAAAAAAAAAGAATATCACCAGACAGTAGGTGAGGACCTCTGATTTATACCAACCATAAGAACATTTGTTCTGCGGCCAACAATCATTTTCATCAGAACTGTAAAGGATTCAATCACAGACAATTTGTAAGATGGTCATTTGACTTTATGAATGCAAATTACTATCTGTTTCTTTATACAATATCATAAAAAAACATTTATCGGTTAATCAACGATTTGGACTTTCCCTTAACTGAAAAAAATAAATAAAAGGCAAAACAGCCAACTCATATCAGATCTTCGCCTCACTAAAGAGTCTCTTACCTGTCCCTAAGTCCAAGAATACTAACAGAGGTGGACCGATCAGATAACCAGTAGTAGGTTGTAGAAGCGGCTGCGTTTGCCATCACCTGGATACAACCCACTAGATTTATGAAGGCCATACCTCAATAAAGCGCCAGCGAAAATACATGTTGTCCAGAACAGATATTTAATTATTTTGCATTTATAAACGTCTAATCGCTGCGTATTGCAATTTATCTGTGAACGAATAATTTACTATGGTTCTGGTGAGAACATGATCATTGGCAGCAGTAAAAACTTTTAAACTGCTGGTATAAATGAGAATTTGTGGCTACATTTGAACTCCTTTACAGTAACTACACGCTTTATAATTAAGAAATAAAATGTTATTTTTAACTAGGGAATAGTGCACCAGATCAACGGCGTTCTCTTTTACTATGCTTGTTTCTAGGAATAATAAAATTCCTTTTTATTTGCGATATACCCAATAAATGAACATGATATGAAAGCAATGTAGGAGGTCACACCAGATTATAAAATGGAGCGGAGACATAACCAGTGCCAGAGGTTTTCTTTATGTTTTGTTCCAAATCAGACCATTAAAACAAAAAGAAAAAAAATGACAGGAACGGAGAAAGTTGATCATTAGCCACTGCTCTACGCTGCATATACAAGGCAGGCTCCTGCGCCACAATACAGGAGTTTTAGGATCCCATTATTAAGAATTAAGACTACGGACTGGATTCAGACTCCCGCACGCTTTCCGTTGTCCAGAGAGGAAACAGCACGCCCGTCACACACCTCTCTCGTGCTTACTCTGCCCGAAGCCTGCCTTAAGTAAATCGCATGGATCAGTCACCTGTATGACCGATGATCCACACAAGTGTGGGATACTCATCCCACACCGTACAATCAGCATGTTTCCCCCTCCCGCTAAAGAGGAACAGCCCATTTCCTTAATATTGTTAACACTAGCGTAACCTATGGAGAGCGCATGCACCCTCCAGTCAAATCAGGCCACTAATGCACCATGCAAGCGTAAGTGGCATAACGTTATTTCATCTTGATCCGGTCCTAAGCGATCACATGTAATTTCAATGATATAAGTTTATTATATGGGGACAACTAGTAAAGATAAGACATATTGGGTACATAAATTACATTACTTCAGCATATTGGGGTCACATCTGTCTCCACACCCCATTTAACATTCAATTAAACAATAGATAAGGACACATGAGACCCTGCCAACTATGATGACCATATGAGATTATAGACACAGGGCTGGATCCAGACTTAAGTGCTTGAAATGAGTTACTCCTGGGCTAAACCATGTTGATATCAGGGGGAGTCAAGTTAATTGTATTCTTTGCATGCAGGGATATATCTTTACTACACAGATACTGACCAGCGTTACTATCACACTGTTATTTATCTCCTCTCATCTCTAATACTATTATATTATTATTATATTATTACACAGATACTGACCAGCGTTGCTATCACACTGTTATTTATTACCTCTCATCTCTGCAATCACCATGGTTTAGCCCAGGAGTAACTTTCCTCTCTTAATTTCATGCTCCTTCTTAAGTCTGGATCCAGCCCATAGTAAACATGCATAACATATGGGGATATTAGAGTCATAGCTGTCCCCTACACCCCAATTACTAACATTAATATTTTTATACAATAAACTATAAGGACACAAGGCCCCCATCCAACTATCATGACCATAGAAATATTATGTGTATGACATTAGTGTGATTAGGGTCACAGTCACCCCCACACCTCAATTACTTACATTAATATTTATATTATAAGGACACATATGACCCACATCAACTCTCCTGCCCATAGGAGACTAGAGAGATCCACACACAGCACATAATATGGGGATATTGGGGTCACAGATGCCCCCTGCACCCAAAATATTATATTTATAATACAATAGATTATAAGGACACAAGAGACCCCCACCCACTACCCTGCCCAGAGGGCTAACAGGTGTATATGACATATGGACATATTGAGGTCACAGATGCACCCCAATTATTATATTTATTATACATTATAAGGACAACACAAGAGACCTCCACCCACTATCCTGACCATAGAAGACTAGTGATATAAGGTGACATTATATGGGGATAATGGGGTCACAGCTGCTCCCCATATCCCATTATATATTCAATACAATAGATGATAAAGAGACCTACGCCCACTATCCTGACCATAGGGATAACAGGGGGTGTATGACATTATATGGGGATAATGGGGTCACAGCTGCCCCCCATATCCCATTATACATTTATAATACAATAGATTATAAGGACACAAGAGACTCCCATCCACTACCCTGTCCATAGGGCTAACAGGTGTATATGACATTATATGGGGATATTGGGGTCACAGCTGCCCCCCCATATCCCATTATATATTCAATACAATAGATTATAGAGACCCCCACCCACTATCCTGACCATAGGGATAACAGGACGTGTATGACATAATATGGGGATATGGGGGTCACAGATGCCCCTGCACCCCAATTATTATAATTATAATACAATAGATTATAAGGACACAAGAGACTCCCATCCACTACCCTGCCCAGAGGGCTAACAGGTGTATATGACATTATATGGGGATATTGTGGTCACAGCTGCACCCCACATCCCATTATATATTTAATACATTAGATTATAAAGAGACCCCCCCCCCATATGATCCTGTCCATAGGGATAACAGGGGGTGTATGACATTATATGGGGGGATAGTGGGGTCACACTATCCCCCCCCAACACACAACAATTATTACCCCAAGAGAATTATTTTATTAGCTATTTATAATTAAGCTGATTTCCAACCCCTCATTAGCGCAGTGACCCCCCACCCATGCCCCGGGGGGCGCCGCTCACCCGGTCGCAGTAGGGGCAGAAGCTCTTGCTGAACACCATGACCGGGTTCTTCTCCAGCAGCTCCTGCACCCGGCCCCGTAGCGCGTCGTTGCCGGCGGTGGGCGGCATGGTGCCCGGTGCGTGTCTGTGTGTGTGAGGTGGACGAGGCTGCCTGTGAGAGTGAGCGGCCCGGCGCTGCCTGCTGCTTCCCGCCTGACGTGTCCCCGCCCCCCGGCCGTGACGTCACCGGCCGCACTCCCCACGTGACGCGCGTCTGGAATTTCTGCTGGTAATGATGAGCCGGCAGAAAGAGCGCTTAAAGAGCCCGCAGCCGTGCCCCTGTCACACCCCATGCTGTGACCCCGCCAGCAGGCACACCCCATGCACACATATGCGTATAGTTACACGGTATGTCTTTATTTGTTCATTTTGTGGGATTTTACAGACCCTCCAACATGACCCATTCCACCGGGTACACGATACTCCGCTCCTGCGCTTCCCACTGTCACTCATCTGGTATTTCGCTTCAGCACAGGTGGTTACCATAGCAACTGATTATTAGAATTCCAGGAGCGGAGTATGGTGTACCTTACAGAATGGGTCATGTTCAGAGCGGCCACATTTTAAGTTCTTCCTTCCAGGAGAGAGGAAAGAGATGGCGATATGGGGGAAGTGGGGTCTTGATGACGTGATTTTATTTAAGCACATTGTATTATAAAGCCATTCCCCTGGCTATCAGTGGAACAACTCTTATACCCCTTTCACATCACCATTAAAAACCCAGGTTTTTGACTGAAACCCGGGTATTTGGTGGTGATGTGCGATAGTCCCCGGTTAGAAATGCTTCCTTGCGAAACAGAGATGTCAAAAAGTTCCTTTTCAGATGTCACTATTTCGAATACTGCATGCTTTATCATTTCTTTTTTTTTTAGAATGGGTGGGTGTGCCAATTGGCATACTCACCCATTCTTAATTGGCAATACCGCTGGACCGCAGGGAAAGGTGAGTAACCTCTCCAGGGTGTGGGGGAGGGAGGGTTAGGGTAAGGCTGCAGGGAAGGGAGAATTAGGGTCAGGCTGCGGGAGATGGTGGGTTAGGGTCAGGCTGCCAGGAAGGGAGGGTTAGGGTCAGGCTGCCAGGAAGGGAGAATTAGGGTCAAGCTGCGGGAGATAGTGGGTTAGGGTCAGGCTGCCAGGAAGGGAGAATTAGGGTCAGGCTGCGGGAGATGGAGGGTTAGGGTCAGGCTGCCAGGAAGGGAGAATTAGGGTCAAGCTGCGGGAGATAGTGGGTTAGGATTAGGCTGCCAGGAAGGGAGGGTTAGGGTCAGGCTGCCAGGAAGGGAGGGTTAGGGTCAGGCTGCCAGGAAAGGAGGGCTAGGGTTAGGGTAATGAGAGGGGAGGGTCAGGGTTAGAATTAGGGAAAGGAGTGGGGGGGACTTTTTTTTCTTACCTTTCAGAGCACCAAAAGCTCAGTGCTCCGTGGATTGATTGCTATGACTCATTGAGGTATATGCAATCGAAATCCCAGCCAGTTCGAAGGAAGGAAGGAGGAGGAAACGTCCCTATCGAAATAGGGCTGTTCTAAGTGGAGACCCACACCCGGGGATGTGAAACGTCCCCTCTGCCTTGACCTGAGTCTATACCCAGGAAAAGGTTATTCCCGGGTCCGACTTAGAAAGGGGTGCAATGTGAAAGGTGGCACCTGGATCTCACCTAAACAATACTGATTGGAGGAATTTGTTTGTTGCTATGGCAATCCGCCATCCGCCGCCCCTCACCCTGTCGGGGCAGACCCGGGTCCCAGAATTTCCCAGGTCAGAGCTAGACTTAAAACAGGGTTTTTTTTTTGTCCCCCGGCAATTGACCCGGTTGAAAAACCCAGCTTATTGCGCTGTGGTGATCTAAAAGTGGTACTACTGTTACTAGGTATGGGCAGGGCTTGATGTGATTTGCATCAAGCTCCACCCATACCTAGTAACAGTAAGATTGTTATTATTATTATTATTATTATTATTAATAATAATGCTTATTTATATAGTGCCACAAATTGTCTGCAGCACTTTACAGGGAACATTAGACATTCACATCAGTTGTTGCCCCTGTTGGACCTACATACTAAGGTTCCTGACACATACACACACACTAGGGTTAATTTAGTCAGCAGCCAATTAACCTACCAGTATGTTTTTGGCATGTGGAGGAAGCTCACGCAGACACGAGGAGATCATGCAAACTCCACACAGATAAGGCGTAATCCGGGAATCGAACTCATGACCTCAGTGCTGCGAGGCACAAGTGCTACTTACTGAAGTTACACCCATGTTAATGCTAGGGCTCACAGTTTGGCTAGGCGGGGGTGCGCGATTCAATCCCATTGTTGGAAATTTGCTGGCTCTCCTGGGATACAGGGAGACATTTCCGAATTTCAGGAGTCTCCAGAAGAGGCGGCAATCATGGTCATGTTGGAGGGTCTGTGTGTTACATATATCCCCTAGTTGCTGTTTTTCTCTTCTCCCCGGAAGATCTCAGAGGGAAGAAAGAGATGTTGCTATGGGGGCGTGGCCTGATTGCGCAATTTTATATAATCACGTTATGAAGCAATTCATACTGTTATGGGTGGGTGGGGGTTAATGATGCAAATCGCATAATCAATATCAATCCCGCCTATCCTTAGTACCGCTAGGGCTCACAGTATTGAAAATCAATGGGAGGCGGTACTTGAGGCCGTGATTTGCTTTAAATCACAGCCTCGATTCCATTGTGGGAGATTTGACGGCTTTGCCGGTATACCGGGAGCTATGCCCAAATTTCAGGACACTCTCTTCTATCTATTTGATTGCCATTTCGTCTGGAAGCCTTTTCATAATGGTATCCTATGTATTCTCACCTTTGTCTTTTTGGTGATTAGCTATGATCTAATCATTAAGCATCAATGTCACGACCCTGACCTCACCTGAGGCTTTCGGGACTTAGGGGTTAATCACAACAGCTACCTGGTCTGTTCTGCAATGACTTAATACCACCCCAAATATGACTTATTACTAATGAACTGCCACCACCAAGACTATTCACAGGAGGCCTTAGGTTCTCCTTTACACAAATCTAATTATGCTTTACCCGAATTATCATCAACTCAGAATGATCCCTTCTGGTACCATTAAGTAGCCGATCTGACACATGAATCCGTAAGAACACAGAGACGTGAACTTATTAATTGATATATAATATGATAGGAATCACAATGCTTGTTTACAAAAGAATAATAACATTGACATACAACATGCAATCAATTTCTTATAAAATAAAAAGGTGAAAATACAGAAAGCACTTACGCAAAGAACCTTCCGGGTTGGGACAGATCAGAAATAAGGGACAAGTTATGTATCTGGGCTACACTTTTTAAAGGCAAAAACTGCTCCTCTCCAACAGCACCCACCTTTGTGAAAAGTGACAGGTCTGTTTCTGGATAAACTTTTCCTCAGAGATATGACTTTTACGACCCCCCCCCCCCCCACTCATGCTCGCTTCTCGCCACGATTTTATGACCCAATATCCTGATCCATTTACAAGAGGAGCCACTACCTTCAAATGTTCTGCCCCACTATCTATCTATAGCTATTTCACTATATCCTGACAATTAGTCAGAAGGAGGAAATTAAAAACGGTGGCACCTCCTGTTACCGATACTCTTCCCTGTTTTTTGGTAGTAGCCCCCTAGGCTGACCTTATTTTAACTCTCAGGTCCCAGAAGTGGATGGGAAAGAAGCTGTCTTTGGTGATTCAGGAGTAAATAATAAATAAATTTGCCTTAACCAAAGCCACACCTACTATTTATCATAACCACGCCTACTTTTGACATTGACACACCCACTATTTTTCATGAAGAATCCTCTGATGCCCTACTACTCCCCAGAAGCAAGGGTGCCAGCAGGAAGGTGGGGGGCAGGAAGCCATGTTCTTCATCACCGCAGAACAGGGACTGCAATCACTTTGCGCAAAAGCTGATTGGAAGAGGACGCAAGGGTTAGGCTGCGGGGGGATGGGGAGACTTAGGTTTAGGTTTGGGGACAGAATATTTACTTACATTTCGGAGCACTGTGTTCGGTGCTCCAGGAATCGATTGCTATGCCTCTTCGAGGCATAAGCAATCGTTTGCCCAGCCAGTTCAGAGCTGGCTGGGAGGGAACGGCCTTATTGAAATAAGGTCGTTCACATCGGGGACCCGCACTCCTTGGCATCAGATCCTCGCTGCCGCTGTGTCGTAATTCCGAGCGCAGCAGGATCTGGAGTCTGGATCCGATTCAGTGTCACTTTTGCTAAACTGTAACAAAACAAGATACGTAACGGATCTCTCATACCAGAACGCCGCATGCAACCAACTTGTTGACGTCTCTTGTCACATTTTTGGATGCATCGAGACAATTTTTTGGAATTAGACATTTAATTACCTCTTGGGCTCCCAAACCAGCAATTTGTGAATGTCTTAATCCATACAAATGACATTCTATTTTTATTCTATTTGTTTTGCTTTGAGCAAACCAGATTACAATAACATAACATGTGAATAAAAACAAGTCTAAATATTTTAATTATTAAATGGAAGCCTTCTGTGTTTCTATAGTAACTGCAACACTTGCAAGTGTTTAATCTCTCTGGGGATAGAAACTGTTTGCAGATATTGGAATCAACAAGCGGTGTTTTACTTTGTTTCCTAAATTATTTTAAATGTCTCCACGTAGTTTCCTTAGTTAAATCATAATCAATATGTCAGAGGATTGGATTTCTCTCAAGTCTTTTTGCCGTATGCTCTCACCACTCCCCGAAAACGAATTTATATTGAATGGGTTTTATGTCTTACAATAAAATGGTGCAATTCAATGGAATAAAGTTCTATTAAGTTATGTGCAGATTAATACAAACATTGGGGTAGATCCAGAACTCCGCTTGCAATACGTTTTCTCATGTAGCGTATTTTCGCGTGCGCACCTTCTATACACTCCCCTTATCACACCCCTTGAATGTACGTATTTTGTCCCAGATCCGCTTTCCAAACCCTACCTTCACTTTTGCCCACGTAACCGATGTCATCCGCACACGTACGGATGAGCAACATGTATTTCCACAGCTAAGCACGCCCATACTGTACACTTTAAATACAAACCCCGCCTACATAGCGTATTTCAGAAGTATTTTGGACTCACATAAAATTGGCACGCCCACACGTAAGGATTTACGTGACACATACGTGAATGGCCCATACGTTCACATTTACGCTACGTTATGGAGCGTATTTTCTATGGTGCGCATGCGCAGTACTTATCAATACGCGATTTTACGTCTCCGCCACGCGTAAATTCGCTCACAAGCGTTCTTCTGGATCTGGCCCATTGTCAGGGGGGGATTAGAGATCTTCTTGGGTGGAGAGTTCATCCCCTTTAATCAGTTTGGGTGATTCTCATTTACTTTTCATTGCCTGGACCCAGCCTTCTCAATGGGGTAGATCCAGACCTACGGGCTATTTACGCTTCATTGCGTAGCGTATTTTCTAGGCGCTCCCCTCGCTCGTACTTTGACCGTCTCACGCTTGCCAAACCCTACCTTAACTTTTCAAAGCGTAACTACTGACATACGTAAAGGCTTCACGTATGTAAGTGTCTAAGCCACGCCCATACTGTACGATTTAAATGTCTCACCCCGCCTACGAAGCGTAATTATGGGTTTCGTATGGCTGCCGCGCCCCGTCGTTTGTAGTTACGTTGTTGATACGTGGCTGCTACGTACGTTCAGAGTTACGTGGCGTAACATCAGGCGTGCGCAGTAAATACTAATGTGTGATTTTACATCGGCGGCTAGCGTAAAATCGCTCGCGTGCGTAGTTTAGGATCTGGCCCAAGTTGGGGAAATTGACTACTGATTTCAAACAAAACCTGCACCCTTTTCCAAATTATTGTGACCAAGTATATTGAATGTACTTGAGGTAGAGCTGTTGCCAAACCCAGAGTGGTAAGGCCGGATGCAGAGTTTAAGCGGATCTGTAGCAATGGATCTGCTATACAGGCTGTACAGAGTTACGTGTTTCAGCGCTGGTTTATATTTATACCCTCCGTCAGGGTGAGACCAAGGGCCTGATCCAGAGCTATGCTGGCCCGCTGGCTGTAAGTACGGCCAGTGTAGCTCTGGGGCACTCCCCCTGTGGCCGGTGTAATTACACGCTGTTACGCCGGCTGAAGGCTACCTTAACTTCAGCCGGCATAACAGAGTGTAATTACGCCGTCCACAGCAGCGTAACAGGCCTAACCCGTCCTCCCTCCCTCATTTACTTACCTCCTCCCGTTTTCCTTCCATAACTGTTACATAGTTGCGGTGAGGAACGCCCCGCTCGCCATAACTACGCAACAGTTAGGGACGCCCGATCCTAAGTAACGGGTTTCCCTAATTACGCCGGGCAACATCTGCCCGGCACATGCGCAGATCAGCATTTCTGCCGATCTTACGCAGCCACCTGCCGTAAAAATGGTGAGCGGCGTTAGTCTGGATCAGGCCCCAAGGGTATTAATATAGCCCAGTGACAGTAGAACCGTCATTAGCACCAGGATATCAGGACATAATTTTCGGTCCTCTGTAAAAGGGTTTTTTTTGTTTTTTTTTTTAAACCCCCCCTGTCCCCTGGATTAAAAAATTCAAGATGGAATCCCATGAATGCAGTCTGTTTTTTTTTTTATTCACTATATTTAATGTCACCATTTTTTTTTCATATAACGGCTAGCACTATATTATAATAATTATTTATTGGGGGCATTTACATGGCGCAGCGTGTCCTGGATGGCAGGGCATGCTGGAGCTTGTGGTTCTCCAAGCGCCAGCATGCCCTGTAGTGACTATTTTATGTTTTGGTTTTTTTTAAACATTTTACAATGATGTACAGCACTGCACCTTATATTTCAATGAGAGGCACCCCTTTTCTCATTTAAATATCGTGGAATTCCCCGTTCCACATGCACAGCGCTGCCAAATGCGGACACAGACGGATGGGCAGCCTTGAATCCGTCTTTCTGTGCTCGCTCCCGCTGAAAAACAGACGGAATCGCAGCTCTGAATCCGGACAAAAAGCACAAAGGAACAAAGTGGTTTAAATGGGAATGATTTTATGTCAGAAAATATGATGAATAGGATAGCAGCTTCCACTTATATCAAGGGGTGTAACCAGGTACAGGAGGGGGCGTTATTCAAAGGAAGAGGTGTA
>WWET01003569.1:0-21210 GCA_011038615.1 Limnodynastes dumerilii
AGCCCATGCAGATAGGACAATCAAAGCATATAGTAGTTAGTAGGGGCCCCCAGGCTACTCACCAGTCCAGAGCAGGGTAGTGGCAGCAGGGGAGACACGTTGGATGCTGGCTGGGGACACTCAGAAACTCCGCAGTGGTGATTTCCTGTGTGCAGAGTTTTCTTTCTCAGATTGTCACAGTGCCACCTGCTGGACAACTGGCTCATTGCAGCTCAAATAAATAAACAAAAAAAACCCTCTTCTTTGCTTATCGGGACAAACAGGACAACGGGCGGGACAGCGGGACAGTTCACAGAAATCGGGGCTGTCCCACGGAAATCGGGACAATTGGAAGGTATGAATATGTGTGCTGCGGGCCCCCTAAACTGCTGGGCCCCGCAGCAGCTGAACCCTTTAAGACCCCCTGTAGTTACGCCCTTGGTGCCCAAGGTGTTCCCCCACATGTGGAAATCCGCCGACATGCATTTCGCTTGAAAATATAAGCTTGTTCACTGTGCATTGCTCCAAAACATTGAGCTGTTGTATTCAACATTCACATTTACTGTTTACAGATAAATCAACATTTTCCATTGCCATACAAGGATTATGACATTTCAAAGGCTGTATACATTTTCAACATTTCTTTAACCGAGCAGGACACTTAAAGAACTACACTTTCCTTTTAAGCAATCTATGCAGCATTCTCATTCTGTCACTTAATTCCACTTAAGGTGTCAGTGTCAAAATTTCTAATACCAATTAGTCAGAACTTGAGGGTTCCTCAAGGACTGGATTTACGAAAGGCAACTTTGTCTAAATTACCACCTTTTCTGCAATTTCTGATTTTTAAAAATCACCATGTAGTAATTCACCAAGGCGATTTTTTCAATGACAGACATACAACGCGCTGGATTTACTAAGTGTGTATTTACTTAATCGCCATTAAATCACCATCAAAACGCAGATTACAAAAGCAATATGTAGTAGAGGCGCACTTGGACTAATCGCAGCCAATTAATCATGCATGGGTCAGTTACCTATAAAAGTGACCACAAAATAGCAATCAGGTGAGGGTTTTTGGAGTGTGAGCATGGAGGTTATGGGAATGTTGTCTAGTGGTCTACATGTGGGCTTGGCTGCTTTTATAGCAGCCACACCAAGGAGTGAGGAGAAAAATGAACACACCAGCCCCAGGTTCCACAAACGCAACGCATAATCTGGCAGGCACGTGTGTTTAGTATGTGTTTGGACCTGAACTTACTGTCTGACCATGAGGTTCTGCAAATGTTTAGGCTTAACCGTGCAAACTTCCTGAGCCTTTATGAGCAAGTGAGGAGGGATTTGTATCCACCAACATGTCGTTCACATGCATTGTCTGGGATACATAAATTATTGTGTGAAAGGATCAAAAGACAGCGCTATTAAGATCTAATCAAATTCTAAATTAAATTGCACCTACAACCATATAAAAATGTAAATGGTGGCAGTAATGAATGCTGATACTGGCATAAAAGCAAATAAACTATTTATTATAAACACTAAAGGACAACATAAAAAAATCAACAAATCAACAATAAAATTGTAGCAATATTAGTTACAATAAAACGGGAGGTAATTGCTGAGACCACTTTGATTAACACAACTGCTTGTCACTGTTCAGACAATCTTTATCCATAAAGTGCTTCACATACAAAGCAAACGGTAACCCTTCAATATTAGGGAATAATTAGGTCCTTTTACAACTTTTCAAAATAGTCGCACCAATCATTAATAAATGTGCTAAAAAATATTGTTTAATTCACAAGCCTACGGGTGCTACTTAGAGGTCCTGTAAATATTGTACAGAAAAAGGGGGGGAGGGAAAATACCAAATAGGGTGATCTCCCAAAAAGGACCTATTAACTAGTGCACACCGTATACATATAGACAGACTCAATTATACTAGTTAAAACATTATTTCTTTAATGTCACATATTAAAAGACACTTATATGCATCAATCAAAAAATTAGGTGAATTTTCTTATTTCCAAAAGCGACACACTATTGCACACACATATATTAGTTGCTTGACAACTCTTTAGTTCAATTGGTATTGTACACAAATAGTCAAATAGCGATTTCCACAGCATGAAAATTTTCAAATTGTAACAATATAACCAGTAAATGCATATGCAAGTTTCAAATGAAATGTTCAGATATAAGGCTTAGTATGGAGAAAAACACAGCCTAGGCTAACTAATAGTGCAAAGTAACTCTCCCTCCCTCACAACTAGTAACCTCACGGTTACGCTTCGCACTTCCGTGCCGTAACTGTCCCTCCCTGTCTGGACTATAAGAGTTGCTGTGTGGAGCCTGAGAACAATATGCATGAAAAACCAAAAAATTGGACAAAGTTACTGTGCCGCCAGTGGGTGGAAATAGGATACGGTGCGGTCCGCCGGTGCACTCGGTCCAAGTATGACACCTCCGTTCCTTCTGAGAGCCGACGCGCGTTTCACCCTAGATGGGCTTTTTCAAAGGCATGATTTGCAGGCGCTTGTTGCTTTGTTTAAATACGCCTCCTAGCCAATCACCATCGGCTAATCGCACCTGCAGCAAGAGGGCAGATAATCATTGATATCATCTCTTCACGTTAAATGAAGCATTGAGAGCAAAAACAAACAAAACAGAAAACAAAAAACTTAAAACTTAAGACAACATACACTTTTACAACTTGTGGTTCTGTTTGGCAGATAGTAAGAGGATTAGTCTCAATAATGAACCAAAGGAACCTTTATATATTAATACACAGTTTTACTGTATTCCTGGTGTCCGCTAGGATTCCAATAATAGATAGGCACAGATAGAATTAGTGCTATACGGGACCCGCTTCCAAGAAGATCAATAGATCAATTAGATTTTCCGTGTTAATTTCTTTCTGATGTCCACGGGGCTTTCGGTGCCCGTGCATATGGGTTTGATGGAATTAGCAGCCGCTTCCAGATCTACGAGCCCTCTGCGGGGAGAACCATCAGCTGGTGTAATGCATGATAGAGGGAAAAGGTAAGAACCTGGGTGGCCAACCCTGGGTTACCAAATATTCCTGGTATCCTCGTAGAGGCAAACAATGATGCAATATCAGAAGTGGTGGTCTCAAGTCTCTCCAAGTTTAGACCCGCTTACGCGTTTTGTCCATGATGTTGAACTTTTTCAAAGCAGTTATGTGATGTTCTATGGTTGTGTTTTTATATATATCACTCCTTATCAGGTGGTACCAATTAGTTCCCATGTTGCTTCCTTGGGTTAATCAGGTCCACCTGGGTGCCAGCATTCATTTTAATTTTACATTAATATCTAAAACCGTAGAATAAGTGAATAAAATACATTTCCTTTACACATTTTTGCCAGTATCAATATTGCATAACATTATATAACATACTTATATTATATAAATATATAGACTTCTTAATATATCAATTCATCTCAATATCCATCTGTTCAATTAATAAAAATTTTCTATATTTTATATATATATGACCTTTAAAAACCATATGTGAATACGTTAGTTAATAGTAACGGTTTCTTTATTTTCATCATCTCATTTATGATAATTTTTTAGTTTTTAGTTTTTAGTCTTACATTATTAGAAGACTCTTTTTTGATGATTTCATAAATAGTTTACGTTTTATTCTTATCTATAGTGAAAACTATACAAAACGTCATACAGATAACGGAAATACAACATAATACAATCCAATAAGGCGTTAAAATATTAATAATAAAAATAATAAGATAATAATTAAATATAAAATATATATATTATAAATATATCTGCTCCTAAATGTGATTCAAACTCCCAACCTCTCACGCCCCATGTGGTTTCCCTCCCCATGTGCTATCTATGTAGCTAGTCTTTTTCATTTGGTTTCTGTATTGTATAGTATCAGCGGTAATCTCACATATAAGTTGATATATGATCATAAAAGACTCCCAATATGTAATGAACCACCCCATACTCATGAAAGCTTTATATTATAGAGGAGAATACACTCCAGATCTTTATTATATAGTATAAGCGGTTGTCCCACACATCAGCTGATATATGATGATTTAATTGATTGTTCCTTTATAGAGGAATTGACTCCCACCCTATCCTACACTTGAAAACTTTGTATTTTAAAGGAAAATAACTACAGATCTTTATTATAATTATAATTATAATGTTAAATACCCTAATATGCATTTAGCAATCAGGAGCTAAAGAAATTTTTATGTATATATATTCAGATGGACTAACAAACGACCTATAGAGTGTATAGAATATTTACAATTCATAATTGACATTTTATATACTTATTTGTTTTATTTTCTCAATATTTTATTAAAATAAAAAATTATCATAAATGAGATGATGAAAATAAAGAAACCGATACTATTAACTAACGTATCCACATATGGTTTTAAAGGTCATATATAGAAAATATAGAAAATTTTTATTAATTGAACAGATGGATATTGAGATGAATTGATATATTAAGAAGTCTATATATATATCTCTATCTTTTAAAAAGACATGATATGTCTTTTGATAAGAATATAGCACTGTCTCTGGATTAATTTCTCTTTGAGATATGTATTATCGCTAACGTTGTTTGTTGAAATTAAAATAGCACAAATTAGGTTTAAAGCTCGAAGAAGAATGTATTTGATTGATACTGTGAAGTTCTCCTCAAAATAAGCAAAGTGGTTTCTAAGTATATATACTTTCTGTATTCTTGAAAAAACATGCCAAAACATTGTATGCAACACTATTTGTTCCTAATTTTTTCTGGGGTGAGAGAGGTTTACCTATACAAACGATGGTATTTGACTGAAAAAATTGTTTTGAATTTATGTTGACTGTATGTGCTTAACAACTTTAAGAGGATGTGTTTCCTTGAAAAGCCAAATAATTGTTCATCTAAAGAAGTTATAAAATATTGTATTTTAGTTTGTAATCTAGTAACTAGAATATGTCCATTATAATATGTTATTTAAATTTGTTATTTTATTTACTATTTCTTTCATTGAAGTGGTTACTAGTAACAACAAATGAAGCATGCCCATGTTCTATGCGATGTCCCTTTAAATTCACCATATTACTATATGGCTATATTGCTTTGTATTTCCGTATGTTGTTGTTTTTATTTTTTTCAAGAGTGTCTGTATGTGTATTTTTATTTTTATTTTCCAAAAGCATTTGTATTAGCATTAAGGTCTATATGCCTGAAATGTATTTTAAGTATTAGGTATGGTAAAAAATGGATTTTAAATATTCCTACAGCTGGGGCTCCTAATTATGAGAGCCTTATAAATAGTACGAGCTGGTAGCTTGGTAATTACCTCCTGACGAAGTCCCACCTGGGATGAAACGCGTTGAGGGTGTGAGCCTATGCACTACACGAGACCCGGCCGGAGTACATGTCCAGAGGCTGTCGCTTAAACCATCTAGCGTGAGATCTCGGTGCAGAGCAGTGTATATATGTGATTGTTGTGATTCTAACTCTCGGATAGAGAGACTCCTTCGGTACGTGTACTGACGGGAGATTTGCTGTTTTATGTCCAATTAAAATCTGAATTTTATTGCACTATGGAGCGCTCTTTTCATTTTGTTTACCACTATAGATAAGAATAAAACGTAAACTATTTATGAAATCATCAAAAAAGAGTCTTCTAATAATGTAAGACTAAAAACTAAAAACTAAAAAATTATCATAAATGAGATGATGAAAATAAAGAAACCGTTACTATTAACTAACGTATTCACATATGGTTTTTAAAGGTCATATATATATAAAATATAGAAAATTTTTATTAATTGAACAGATGGATATTGAGATGAATTGATATATTAAGAAGTCTATATATTTATATAATATAAGTATGTTATATAATGTTATGCAATATTGATACTGGCAAAAATGTGTAAAGGAAATGTATTTTATTCACTTATTCTACGGTTTTAGATATTAATGTAAAATTAAAATGAATGCTGGCACCCAGGTGGACCTGATTAACCCAAGGAAGCAACATGGGAACTAATTGGAACACCTGATAAGGAGTGATATATATAAAAACACAACCATAGAACATCACATAACTGCTTTGAAAAAGTCCAACGTCGTGGATGAAACGCGTAAGCGGGTCTAAACTTGGAGAGACTTGAGACCACCACTACTGATATTGCATCATTGTTTGCCTCTACGAGGATACCAGGAATATTTAGTAACCAAGGGTTGGCCACCCAGGTTCTTACCTTTTCCCTCTATCATGCATTACACCAGCTGATGGTTCTCCCCGCAGAGGGCTCGTAGATCTGTAAGCGGCTGCTAATTCCATCAAACCCGTATGCACGGGTACCGTCATCCACGCAGGCACCAGAAAGAACTTAACACAGAAAATCTAATTGATCTATATTTACCTTCTTGGAAATGGGTTTCGAATAGCACTAATTCTAGCTGTGCCTATCTATTATCGGAATCCTAGCGGACACCAGGAATACAGTAAATCTGTGTATTAATATATAAAGGATCCTTTGGTTCATTATTGAGACTAATCCTCTTACTATCTGCCAAACAGAACCACACATTGTAAAAGGACCTAATTATTCCCTAATATTGAAGGGTTACCGTTTACTTTGTATGTGAAGCACTTTATGGATAAAGATTGTCTGAACAGTGACAAGCAGTTGTGTTAATCAAAGTGGTCTCAGCAATTACCTCCCGTTTTATTGTAACTAATATTGCTACAATTTTATTGTTGATTTTTTGATGTTGTCCTTTAGTGTTTATAATAAATAGCTTATTTGCTTTTATGCCAGTATCAGCATTCATTACTGCCACCATTTACATTTTTATATGGTTGTAGGTGCAATTTAATTTAGAATTTGATTAGATCTTAATAGCGCTGTCTTTTGATCCTTTCTTTTTGTTTGGAGGTTAAGGTCACTTAACCCCTTAGTAGGGAGAGTTGCACAATACTCCCTTTACGGCTGCTTGTATACTTATTATTGATATTATAAGTTTGCTTCAATCCTAATTTGGATAGCGCCCATAAAATATTTTTTAACCATAAATTATTGTGTGCCATCCATTTTCTGGCAACTGGTTTTTTTTTCCAGTCTGTCATTGGAAGAGGCATTTCACAGGCGTGTTTTTCATGTCACTTTGAGCTCACTAAAAAAATGTATCAAACATATATTTGCTTCCTCAGCCAGGAGTCAAATTGATGAGATCTTAAGTTAGCTTTCTATAGTATCTCAGGATTTCCTAATGTCCTGAGAGCTATAGATTGTACTCATATACCGCTGAGACAACCTAAACAATGGGCTAATGTGTACATAAATAGGCATCATTACCATTCACTCAATGTTCAGGTGGTTTTGTGATGCCAACATGCAAATTTTGAGTGTATTTGCAGGCTATACTGGGTCATGTCATGATGCCCATATTCTGAGGTAGTCATCCCTGTTTACAAAATTTGAAAATGGACAAATGTAAGAGCGATGGCTGGTGGGTAGTGTTTTTTTTATTTAATTAAATTTTTTTTTTCTTTTCTTTATGTATGTAAAAATTGTATAATTTATATGTGTGTTTTTACTTTTTTCATCCTAGGGGACTCAGGATATGGGTGTCACTCCTGGCTGATGACTCCTCTAATAAATCCACACACTCCTAGGTAATTCAGTTATAATGAGGCACACGTAACCACTAGAGGTGGGATAGAGCGTAGCTTTGGACTATTAAAGGCCAGGTTCAAGTGCCTTGATAAATCTGCTGGTGTGTTTCTTTATTCTACTGAAAAGGTATCTGAAATTGTGTTAGTTTGTTGGCTCCTGTATAATGTGGCTTTACATAAACATTCCCCTGACATTATTGCAGTTGAGAACCATGAATAAGGGGGCCCAATTCCATCTAGAGATGTGCATTTTATAGAGAAGTTGGAGGCAGATAAGGGATAAGCTAATTATAAAAAACATTTCATGTAAGTATATTTTGATAAATGTGTTATTTTTTCTTAATAAACCATTAACTTAATGTGGAACAAAAACCCTTTTTATACCAATTAACACAGTGTTATTATACAATTTCTAATTGTACATTTCTCATGTAAAAATAATAATAAAGAATAGACAAGTTTTGTTTTGAAAAAATCAAAATAAATGTTGATTTTGTATTTGTTTTGCATGGCTTAAATGACCACTATATAACCAATTTGTAATTTTAGAACATGCCAGTATTTGCGTAACGACTGGTGTGAAGGACTGCTAACGTGTCCTCTGCTCCTACCTCCCCTGGTGTGAAGGCCACGTCGAAGAGGTGTGTTTGCAGCAGAGCTGAGGGGGGTATTAGCACGACTAGTTTCTGCTGATGAGAAACTAGGATGCTGTAAGGCACTGATGATATCCTCATGTATTTGTGTGGTCATATGGACCACATGTGCATTTAAATCACACATGATATTGTTGCCGGTTTCCACAGCAGCTATATTCTTAGATATTAAATGAAAAATTTTCTGCTTCATGGATTAGGCCATTCTATTTATGCCCAAACTTAAAATTGTATTTGTGCACTTCAAAGTTGTGTGCAAACGGCGCCTATATCCGTAGTGACTAGCTATTCATTTGTCTTGCTTAGCCTCAATTCTATAAAACCAGAATGGAAGTTGCTCAATCAGTTTATTAGGTAAATGTTAAACAGGTGCATGAAAGGCAAGGGGTTAATCTGCTTGCCACAGAAACAAAGGGAAAAATTGCCCCAGCACACTGCCATAAACCAGTAACAAACTATACTGTTCTATCTGTAAAATAAAACACAGAAATGTTTGTTACGCATATTTGTACAAATATGATATAAGCCACCAGCCACCGTCAAGGCCTTTCTTAGCCTCAATTCTAGCAATAGATGCAGCTAAGTCACATAATGTATCTGTTTGGGGGACATGTTGTTGGGAGGTGTGCTAATTGCTGTGGTATGGGTAGCTCTAGGGAGGGTTCTGTTGGCATCAGTTCTAGGATGACAGTTGTGTTGTCTTCCTCCTCAGGTTTAAATAATGCCACATGATGCCTGGATTCCTGTTGTGCTGCTCCTGAACAAAAAGCAGGAGGTAAGTGAATTTTGTTAAAATTTAACATTGTACAATTGTTTTAAACATTTTTAAATGGTTTCCAGGATGTATTTAATATAATTTGTAATATTTATATGTTATAATTATTATAATTAATATTTGTTTTTATAATGATTTAAAAAAAAAGATTATTCTAAAGGTTATCTTTTATTCTCACTACAATTTTTATTTTGTTTGAGTATCCAATTTTTTTTTTTATTTTTTTTTACAATAAACAGACCATAAAAAGACAAAAAAAAATTACATTGAGGAGAGGAGTGAAAAACATCAAGCAGTTGGAACTCACCTGGCATTTCATCAAATGATGAAGAACTTAATCTGCACGGTGTGCTGTGTTATGTGCAATGTGTTTTATGGATTTTGGTGATTGGTCTATCACTGCATCAACTCTCGTGATCAGACAGAGCTGATTCCTCTGATTTTTCTGAAAAGCCTATGATTCATTATGTGATATTTTGATTTTCACTTGCCGTTAATTACCATAGTAGGTGTCTATTAAATCAGTCATTACCACTAGCGCTGCTTTGAGAATAATCTATACCACCCTATAGAGTTTTGTTTGAAATACAAAGAAAAAGACTAGTAGAGAAGCTTGAAGTAAGGAAAAGACCCAACTAGTAAAAGATAAAAAATTATTGTGGACATTTTTATAAATGATTGATCATTTGATGATCATGAAAGTCCATTGGGATTTCCAATTATATTAAAAGAATTGATTATTAACTCAGTCCCAGGCCTGCTACTTCCATGTGGTCTTTCAACTACCTCATGATAAGATGTCATGCAAAAATGACGGATGAACTTTAGCTTACTTCCGCCTAGCACTCCCTTAACTTTTTCGTGTGTGTCTTTGGGCCTGATCCAGAGCTACGATGTTACACTGAGCGCTGTAGAACTCAGCGTAACATCGCTGCTCTGGCCTGACACTCCCCCTTGTAGGAGCGTACTAACTCTCCCTTACGCCGGCTGAAGGCTACCCTAACTTCAGCCGGCGTAAGGGAGAGTTGATACGCTGGAACGGCGGCATTAGTACGTTAACGCCGCCCTCCCAGCCTCATTACTCTCCCTCCCCCTACACTAACTTCAGCGTAGGGACGCTGAGGGACGTCCCCTCCAGCGTCCCTACGGCGCTACTATGGATCATAGATCAGGCGTTTCCATAGTGACGCCGGGCAACATCTGCCCGGCGCATGCGCATTACGCTTACGACCGCCGTACTAGCGACGGCGGCCATAGCTCTGGATCAGGCCCTTTGTGCAGACGTTGTGAACATACATGCAGAAAAGCCTAACCCAGCCCATACTGGGAAGGGAGTCTTAAGGCTAAACTGCGGGGAAGAGAGTCTTAGGGTCAGGCTGCGGGGAAGGGTGTCTTAAGGTCAGGCTGTGGAGAAGGGAGTCTTAGGGTCAGGCTGCGCAGAAGGGAAGGCTAAGGTCAGGGTAATGCAAACGGAGGGTTTGGGAAATAATTATGATAAGGGTTGGGGTAGGATAAATACTCACCTCTCACTGCTGCACATTCATTTTCGGGATCTTTGATTGCTTGACCTTGGTGGGACAAAAGCAATCAACTCCAGAGTCAATTCGAAATTGCATGGTATAGAATGCCCCTTTCAGAAATATGCCTTTCTAGCCCCCACCCCTTGCCCCTAGTAAAATAAATAGATAGAACAAAGGGTTAAAAGGAAGTTGGAACCCTATACATTAAATTATATTTAAGTGCTTATCAATACAATGAGCATAGTTTGTATTTGTTCTATAGGAACATGCCAGCAATGTTTGTATGACTTTGTTAGCCTCTTCAGGATCAGTGAAGTAGTGGATGTTGACCATCAGCTAAGATACAGAATTTTGCCAGATATAGTAGTGCAAATTTGCTTCTGAGGGCCGGATTCACACCTAAGAAGCAGTAGCTTCTTAGGAATGTATTTTTAGTAAAGGACCTACTGCGCATGTGTAGTAGGTCCTTTATGCAATCTACGTACCAGTAGACCGCAAGGAGTATTTTAGGTAAGAAGCATAATGCCACCTCAGGGGAAGGTTTGGGTAAAAGTGGGAAAGGGGAGCTATTTAAATTAGGAGGGGAGGGCGGGGGGAGACGGGTAGCGGCAATATCTGTGCGGACATTGCACGGATAGTTAAGGAAGCCCTATGGCAGTCGTAAGTGCCATATGGTACCTAAAAAGGTTGCAGGATGGGTGAGTTAGGTGCACCTAACTCACACTGGATCTGTGAATCCGGTCCCGAGTGTTTTGCATACTTCAGAGCACTAACTACATTTCCTGTGAAGACTACAAAAGAAAAGTCAGCTGTGCACCTTCTATATGATCACTAGGAAGCTTTTCATTATGCAGCAAAGATGAAGTTTTTCATCATTGTAGTCTAGAAATTTAGCAATAATCAGCCTATGCCTAGCACCTTGTCTTTAAATGTCAGGCCCAAGTCTATGCGTTCTCTTAATCAGAATTCTAGTTCAGCTATTTTGGTGGTGTTAGCCTTAATTTTGGCCATGGATGAATTAAATAATATTTGCATATGCTTTCATTATTTATTTGTTAGTGGCATTAAGCAACTGGAAATGGCTGCATCTGGGAAAATGGAACAGGCTCCCTAGCCGTATATGATGGTGATATGCACTCCTCCTGGGAGGGGAGGGTTGGCTAACACTGTTTTTCTCATGCTTATTTTTTTTACTGATTTCAATGCAGATTGGGCTTGTGAGTTTTTTGGAGGCATTGCTTCCAGAAATTTATCCATGCCCAATGGACGATGGCTCTGTATGTATTTACTTTTTAATCTGAGGAAAAAATTCAATGCCCACCTCTATGGCACAAGAAGCTAAGCTATAGTATGGCATCTCAATTCTGGGGCTCACTTGAGCACTTTAAATGTACATTATGTCTATACAAGTGATTAACACTATGGACCTGATTCACAACTAATAAAGAACAGAATCTCTGTGAATATTTTAAAAAACGGTTAAACTGAGCAACCCCAGAACTCAAAATTATGCGCGGAAACCATGGGCGAATGATTCACAGATAAGAATGGCAACAGAATGACATCCGCATGTGTGGCTAGAGGGGCAAGACTCTTAATGCAAAGGAGCAGGACTCGGGCTACTAATGTACAGTATGGGCGTTCCTAGACTTAGGAATGATTCTTAAGAAGACCTTGCAGAAACTAACATACGAACAAAGATAAGAATGCCCTCTACCATCCTAAATTGATCTATGCATGGTTCTTAGCTAGCTTATGCATCTAGCATTAATGGCCTAAATCCAGAACAACACTTCTGTGCGAATTTACGACTGGCGGACACGTAAAATCGCGATTTTGTATGTACTGCGCATGCACACGACAGATGATATGCTATGTAAAGTAATGTAACTCTGAGCATATTAACCATTCACTTATTAAATAGAAAAATTTAGCAAAGGAATTTTAATATAAAAAAAACATTAGTCAAAATAAAATACAATTGGCCCCAAAAAAATAAATAAACAAATAAATAAATAATCCCCATATATACTAAACAAACTTATTTACAAACATTCAACATTAAAAATCAGGAAAAACATTGTTGCACAGTACATTAAAGTTTAAACAAAACATGCGACAAGTTCAAATTCACTTAATACTTATATAATAGTTTAGACACTAATACAAAAAAATTTGGTGTTTTGAAACAACAACTGTGTTTATGGGCTGATTAGTGATTGTTTATTAACTTTAAGAACCTAACAATCTACGTGAGTGACAGTAAAGAAACATATCCACACTTAAATATAAACACCAAGAAAACCGCACGTACTTAGGGCCTCATTCACTAAGATTTGGGCTAATACGCCTTAAATCGTGTGATTTTTAGCTTAAAATTCGCCAAAGTGTATTCACTAAGCTAAAAATCACACGATTTTGTGTTTTTTTTAATCGCGGGTCCGCAATTCGCGGTCCCGACTTTTTTGAATTACAAACATAGGGAGTTTGTAATTCACTAAAGACGATTTCACCGGGATCGCTGTGAAATCGCCTTTAAATCATAAAACATATATTCGCCTCTATGTTTTTTGGCCGATCGCGACCATTAAAACACATGTCTGTATAACACAATATACTGTACAGCTCTACTGTTCCTAACGTCACCTTCTGAAGTTATATTGAAGATATGCCAGGAAGTTATATTGAAGACGCCAGGATCAAGAATAGAAGCTTTCTTCTGCATCTCCAGCCCAGAAGATTTTTCAAGCTTGAAGAAAAGAACAGAATTTAGCATTTCAAGAAAATTAGAAGGCTCCCAAGATGCGGACATCTAATGGTGAGTTAAAATTTTTTTTTTATTAATTTTATACACATGTAACACTTTATGTATACCACTTACTTTAGGAGAGATGACCACCTAAGGTAAGTGCATACACGTAGGGGGTAATGTTAGTTAGGTTTACATATTTTTACACATGTAACACTTTATTAAAGAATTGTAGGGGTTAATGTCTGTGTAGTGTTTTTTTTTTTTGGGACACACACTGTAATCGGAGCGCTGCATGGCTACAAGTGTAGCCATGCTGTATACACAGAATTACAAGGATCACCTTTGCTGATCCTTGTAATTCAATGAGTACAGCATGGCTACACATTGCAGCCATGCAGCACTTTGGATTTTTTTTAGACACACGATTTGCTGCAATTATTTAAAGAGCTAATCGCGGTGATATTTTAATGAAAATCACAGCGATTAAGCCCGAAAAGCATCGCGGCACATCGCCTGTGTTTTAAAAAAAATCGCGTTTTAGTGAATTTGGAACCAAAAAAAAAAAACCGCGGAAAAATCGTGGCATTCATTTTATACACATGTAACACTTTATGTATACCACTTACTTTAGGAGAGATGACCACCTAAGGTAAGTGCATACACGTAGGGGGTAATGTTAGTTAGGTTTACATATTTTTACACATGTAACACTTTATTAAAGATTTGTAGGGGTTAATGTCTGTGTATAGCTTTTTTTTTTATTTTGACACACACTGTAAACGGAGCGCTGCATGGCTACAAGTGTAGCCATGCTGTATACACAGAATTACAAGGATCACCTTTGCTGATCCTTGTAATTCAATGAGTACAGCATGGCTACACATTGCAGCCATGCAGCACTTTGGATTTTTTTTAGACACACGATTTGCCGCGATTAGTTAAAGGGCTAATCGCGGTGATTTTTTAATGAAAATCACCGCGATTATGCCCTAAAAACATCGCGACACATCGCCTGTGTTTGAAAAAAATCGCGTTTTAATGAAATTGGAAAATAAAATAAAAAAATTGCGGGTAAATCGTGCCGATATATATATATATATATATATATTCATATGTAGATACATATATTCTTAAATGTTTATATTAAAATTTGTATCCTTTTAATACATAGTACTTGACATGACTTTCTATATTATTACAGTAAGCTATATATACGTCTTTACTTTTTATGATTGTCCATTAAAATAGGAAGGCCTCCTCCTTAACACACACGCATCTATCTATCTATCTATCTATCTATCTATCTATCTATCTATCTATCTATCTATCTATCTATCTATCTATCTATATATCACATCAATTTAGTACCATACACACTGGACGCAGGGCTGCTAACAATCCTTGCCAAGCTTAAGCTGTTCTTCACTTAACCGCCTAAGCCTGGCAGCCAATATTATTGAATTTCATATTTTAGCGGGGCATGCATGCCTCACAAGGGTTTACATAGCACCAGTAAAATGTTCACCAGTGAATGCACAGCACAGGATGAAAAGAGTGTGGGTTCTGTCGAAATACTGATATTGATTGCTTATGCCTTGATTAGGCATAGTAATTGATCCCTGGAGCACCGAACATGGTGCTCCGAAAGGTGAGGAACCCCACTCCTTAACCCTAGGTCACCCCCCACTCTCTCAGCCTAACCCTAAGTCCCTGGTGGAGGCACTTCTGAAAAAAAAATCTGAAACGCCTCTAATTCGAAATAGGGATAGCCGAAAAGCAACTTTCAGCCGTTCCTATTTCGCAATGAGAAGATTCACAGTGGGGACTCGCAACGGGATGAAATATCAAATAACAAATACTGTAAACTCATTCAAGTTAATGATTACACAGTTTGTGGATGAGCTAGGGAAACGCCCCTCCAGCTCAAGAAAAGGGTGCATCATTTTCATGGTTTTGCTTAGATTCTTGTTCACTTTACTCATAACTCATAATCATGGCCTGAGCCAATATTAAATAAAGCACTGCCCTTAACACCAAAGAGTTTTCAAGTGTACCAAAAAAATAGAATTACTGAACAGTTAAATTGTTGTTTAAATTTACATTTACAACCTACCTATCATGCAATCTAACATCCTCCAATCCTTCAAACGCTCCCTCAAAACCCACTTCTTCAAGCTAGCCTACCCCTCCTCCACCTAAGCTTACCGTTTTCATCCCTGTGTCTCCTGTTTGTTCACCCCCTCCCAGTTAGCATATTAGCTCTTATGAACAGGGTCTCCTCCCTCCTGTCCTCTACCTTTTTTTTATTAATTCCCAACTTTTCTTTCTACTGTCTATCTCTCTCCTTATTCATCTGCTCCTAGACATATCCTGCATCTTTATTTTCCATACATATTCTACTATTTTATACTGTATTTTATTTTTGCGTTGTACTTGTATTGCATTCCTTATTTTTATAAATTTAATTTAATTATTATATTTTAAATGTAACTATCGGCTTTTCTATTGCTTCTGTACGGCGCTGTGAATACCATGTGGTATGTAATCAAAATTCCCCAAAATGTCAGATACACACACTGCCATATGCATACCAGGTCTACACAAAAAGTCGAAAACCATATTAAATTTACAAAAAGAAGCTGGAAACCCCACATACAGTATGTGGATTTTAGCTTTTTTTTTTTTACACATTTAGGACCGGATTCAAACCCCCTCACATTTTCCGTGCATGTGGGGATCTGTATGTCCGCGAGAGAGACAGGGGTTGTGCACTCTCCTCTCGTGCGGGCTTTATGGCAGCTTACGCTACCATAAGCCTGCATTAACTGTGTTGTGCAGATCAGCGGTCCTTATGATCGCTGATCCGCAGCAGTGTGTGAGCCCCCTCCCACAATGTACACTTTGCATGCTTCCCCTCACCCGCTTTAGTGGGCAGAGGGGAAGCACAGCCCATTTCCTCTGAAATGGGCTTGGACGGATCAAAGTTCCATCTGATTGTTTGACGCTAGGGTTATGATAGTGGCCCTCTAGTGAAGTCAGGCCACTTACGCACCTTGTGTGCTTAAGTGACCTGACGTTATTAGGTCAGAATCTGGTTTCTGGCACCCTTCAGTTCCCCCCTTATTTATAAAATAAATAAATAAAAAAATAAAAAAATATTTTATTAAATTAAAAAAAAAACAATCACAAAATTATGACAGTCACAGACTGACTGACAGACATAGACAACAATAAAATAATAACTCTACTATTATGATTAAAAATTATTTTGTTATGTATCCCTGTGGGGTGACACAGGACATGTGGGCAGAGGATTAGGACTTTTTAATAAAGGTAGTAGGCTTGGGGTTACAGTTAAGCTACAGCTTACCTCCCCCAACACAGCTCCGATCGTCTCTGTGTTCCTCACTCTGCAATGGCCGATCACAGCAGGAGCTTCTGCGGCGGAGCATGCGCAGTAGCTCCTCCAGATCCGACCAATGAATCACTCACCCTGGTGGTCTCGTGACCACAGGTGAGTAATGCTGCCTGGCAACCCAACTGGCTGTAAACAAAAGGGGGAAGTCAGGCAGCGTGCTTCCTATTGTCAGGCCACGCAGACACCGCTGGCTGTGCAGGGCACGGTGGCCGGTCATTTTAATATGTAAACGTTAATATGACTTTTTAATTGGCCAGATAACAAAGAAGGCCTGGGACTGCAGTCCCATCAGCCCCATTGTTAATCCGACCCTGGTTTTGAGCATGCGCACAGCAGCTGTTACGCTACGTAACGCAATGTAACTCTGAGCGTAAGGGCCTTTCACGTAACAACGTTCGAGGGGGTGTGTCTATATTACGATAGCTGTAAGTATGATGCAGTTACAAAATGTAGGCGGGGGATTGCATTTAAATCATACAGTATGGACGTGCTTAGGTGCGGAAGTACGTTTTGCCATTACTGTTGTCAGGAGTTACGCTTAGAAAAGTTAAGGTAGGGTTTGGAAAGCGTAGCACGGCTAAACTACATTCGACCAAGTGGAGGGACAGGGGAAGTGCCTAGTAATTATGAGCGCGTAAATACGCTACGCGTTGAAATGGAACGGGAACGTAGTTCTGGATCTACCCCAATGTTACAAATTAGGAGAGAGAGAAGAAAATTAAATAGATGATACTAAAAGGAGAAAAAAAAGAGAGCAAGAGAAAGAGATAATAAAGCTAGCCCACCAGTAACAAGGTATGTTATAGACCAATATAAATTTCACTTGTGTGAGGAAGTATGGCCTGAGAGACAACAAATCAGCAGCACCCACTCACTCAGTCCACACAATTTTAACAGTTCAGTGATGTATACCATTTTCAAGGAAACTTCTGTTGGGCCTTAAGTAGTGGGCAACAAACACACTTGCTTGCAGATAACAGGGGAGTCCAGAAGTGTTGCTCAATTCCACCCACACTGACAGGGTGATGTAGTTGTAGTAAAGTAAGTCCACAGTAGATATGCTGTAGTATCATTTATTCAAGGGGCTGCTTGCGCTCCCTTAGCACAAACAGCTGCGGTTACTTCCTACCCTAGGGGTTACACTCAATTTTTTTAGAAATAAAATACAGACCCCTTTGTTTATAGTCCTAAACTGTTCAAAATATCAACAACCGGGTATATAAAAGATTCAATATATTGTAATAGGGTGAAAGAGTCTGCGCTTACAGTTTCTCTAGCAGTGTTCACAGTTTCTTTATTCTTTCAAAAACACTTCTCTGATGTTCAGTCTCTTTTTGTGTTTCTCAGTGTGTTTTCTCCTTCATAGACCTCGATCCTCCAAGGGAAAAACAAGAAACAGCCCCTTCATGTGATCTTGTAAGGTAAGTGTATCACCGCAATTCTACATACACATTCTCTCTCTTGTTCATATTGCACATAATTAACAATTATTTCCTTTTCAACTTTTCCTCCTCAGCAAACCTCAGTCCTCAATCAGAAAAATCAAGAAAAGACCACCTTCGTGCAATATTGTCACAAACCAAGGTAAGTGTATCACCCAAGGTATCACACTCACGTTTTTCCTCCCTTGATTATGTAGCGTGTATTTATATTACATTTTAGCCCTCCCATATAAAAAAAAAAATGACTGCATAACAACAGTTTAAACTATTTCCATGCCTTCAGGAATAACAATAAAAGCTTTTTTACAAGGTTTACAAGACATTACAAAAATAGGGGTCAAAACTCTCATTTAACCCACAAGGGGCCAGAGTGTTCAATGTTGATATCCAAAAGCACTCTGCAATAACTTATTTTAACCTGTCCCCACCTCTTTTTACTTTTGCCACATACTTAATACTCAATAGCTTTTATAGACAAAGTATCAGGTTTTCCATTATGCATCTGTTTAAAGTGGCGAAGGACACTGCGAGTGGTGACTTGGGTAATGATTTTTCGATAGTGTTCCAAGGCCCTAATTTTCAATGATCTTTATGTTTTACCTATATAAGCTAACCCACAGCCACACTCTAACTGGTAAATCATGTAAGAGTAATTACAGTTATTTTTTTTTTAATCACAAAATGGTCCTTTTTGTCAGAGCTATAAAACCCCTTTTTTTTTTCATTTGAAATGTATTTACAAATTTTACATGAACCACAAGGATAACACCCTGTTAGTCTAGGGTCAATTCTATTTTCTGGAACTTCAAATGTGGTTAACATATTTGAGCCAATATGGCCTTCAAGTTCCATGCCTTCCTAAGTTTGACTATTGAATACTTGATGAAACCGGGACAAGTGTTAGATTTAGTGATGGACCAATGCTTTCTTATAATTTCTTTGATTTTCCCTCCAAGTTGGTTTTAATTCATAATAAAGTGGCACTCCATCTTTCCCTTATCAAACCGATTATTTTTAGCATTGTAAACTAAAATAGAATCTCTCTCTCTCTCCCTAGCCTTTTGATGACTTCTTTCAACTAAGGCTTTGAAATATTTACATTCTTCAAACCGACACATATATTCTGCCACTTGTTTGTCAAATTCATCAAGGTCACTACAGTTTCTTCTAAAGCATATAAACTGATAATAGGGGATGTTCTTCTTCCACCTAGATAAATAACAACTGTCATGCTGCAAGTAACATCTTGCATCTGTTACGGGTGCCCAGGTTCCACACTGGAGCACGGAGTCTGGGCCCTGGTTTTCACTAGAACCTCTGAGGATGAGGTTAGTCTTGGCTGCAGGGAACCCAGAAGGTCGCGGCCCCAAGTGTTGGTCCCTGGAAGTACCTGATAAGCTGCTATGAGGAGCAGGAACCCACACTTACAACTTACACACAGGAAGGTCATAGACCACAAGTAAGTATGGGAAACAGAGATGTACAAGGACAGACAGTCTCTTTCTCACACTCTGCTAACCCAGGATGACAAATGGTAGAGACAGGGCAGAGGAACACAGTCACTCATTCTGGCAGATTATATATACAGAATGGTGCTGGAGACAGGTAAATCCACAGGCAGGACTAAATAATGCTGCCACTCCCCATGACATTTGACACACTCAGAATGGAGCTGGAGGTATACTTAATCCACAAATTAACCCCAGCACACACTTCTGACAGATGACACACACTGAATATAGCTGGGAGTACACAGAGTCCACAAATGAGATTCAATAGCGCGGCACAAACATCTGGCGGATGACATAGACAGAATGTAGCTGGGAAAATATGACATCCACAAATGAGACTCAATAACACAGCACACACACTCTGGCAGATGACACATGCAGAATGGGGCTAGAGTTCGATGGACAATGGACAGTGAGGCTTGCGGATCCTGCCAAAGTGAGACACTGCCAGTACACACTCCACAACAAACGGACAGGACACTATGAGGAACGGTAGGTAAGGCAGGAGGGAAGGCTGGAGCACAGAGGAAGAACGAAGGCCATATCTCTAGAAAGACATAAATACATTAGAGACTGTGCAAAGAAGAGCAACTAAAATGGTCCATGGCCTGTGTTACAAAACATACCAAGAAAGGCTAGGGGAACTAAACATGTATAGTTTTGAGCAGAGAAGGGAGACTGAGGACATGATAGCAGCTTTCAAATATATCAAGGGTTGTGAATGGCTAGAGGAGGATGGCATTTTTCAAAGGAAGAGGTGTAATAGAACACTAGGGCATGAAAATAAACTGGAGGGTGGTAGATTCAAAGGAAATGTGCTGAAAGGGTGATAGATAAGTGGAATAGCCTCTCATCTGAGGTGGTTAAGGCTAACACAGTAGAACAGTTTAAACATGCTTGGGATAAATATAAGGACATCCTAATTCTCATACTAAAATAAGGGTAAATAGGGGTCAGTACAGTTTTAAATAAACAACTGGGCAGACTGGATGGGCCATGTGGCTCTTATCTGCCATCAATTTTTGTTTCTGGGCTTGTTTTTGGGCCTGATTCAGACCTTTAGGAAGGCAGATTTTGTGGAAATGGGGAAATGTGCAAGTGATTCTTTGGCAGAGTGGAGGCACATGAAAGGAGTACAGGAGCAGTGGGGAAATTTAAAAAATGCATTATTAACAGCAACAGACCTTTGTATAAGAATAGAATGGAAAAACCCCAGAAAAAGAAAGCCAATGTGGTTTACAAAAGAGGTAGCAACTACAGTGAAAGCAAAAAAGATGGCCTGTCGGAATTATAAGCAATCTCAGAGTAATGATGACAGGGAGGTGTATTTTACAAAGCAGAAAGAGGCTAAAAAGGTTATCAGAGCAGCAAAGGCACAAACTGAAGAAAAACTGGCCCACTTAGTACAAAAAGGGGACAAAAGCTTTTCTAGGTATATAAATGAAAGGTGAAAAACAAAGGAGGG
>WWET01003569.1:48545-63371 GCA_011038615.1 Limnodynastes dumerilii
AGGCCATACTCTCCTGGGCGAGGGTAGCCTTATGTTAGCCTTCAGCTGGCGTAAGGAAGGGGCCATACGCCCGCACAGGGGGAGTACCAGGGGGGAGTCAGCAATGTAACGCTGAGCGTTAGCATGCTCAGCGCTACATCGTAGCTCAGGATCAGGCCCTATGTAACTAAACCTAAGGATCATGTATAGTGTAAATGTGTGCAAAAAATATAGTGAAGTATCGACTCACTGTTTTGCAGTCATCTGTCTTGGGATGACTTGCAAGTAGTTCTTAACATGTTGCAAGCTGTTCTAGAAATGTTGATTGAAGATCTTCTCCTCTTGATTGAAGCTGCTGCTCCATTGCTAAAAGATGATCCTCTGTCTCTTCTGGCTCTTGACATGTCTTCCACCTGCTTCCTGTTCTGGGGTGCCGCTGCTAATGACCATTTGGCCACTAGAGGTCCTCCTTTTATACTGACTATGACATCAGAGAAACTAGAGGCCTCTAGTATTCTGTATTTACTTCATGTCGGGTCCTTGGGAAATACCAGAGTCATCACATTAAGTAGCAAAAGCCGCCTATGATGCAAATTAATTAACATACATTGATTCTACATTGATTCTTTCTTGTCTTTTTACAACATAGTCTTTCTACCGACTTCTATATAATAAAGGAACTTTCAACAACTGGCACATAAATTTGTTTACAAGTATATTTTGTCATATATTATCATTGCTCCTATACACGCCCTGTATATAGGAGCAATGGTAATATATTACATAAATAGGGTGATTCTTTCTTTTTCATCAATGACTTATTAACTTGTTTTAGAATTTTTTTTTTTAAATAAGTCTGCGTACAGACGTCTGCTTAAAAGGTTACTGCGCATGTGGCTGATCAGGTTAGCTGCGCTCCATTGCGGATATAATAGCACACAATTATATCCGCAACGGAGTGCAGCTGACCAATGCTGTGCTCCGTGTGGATCAGAGCCCCCCCCCCCCCCCCCCCCGCGCGCATGCGCAACACCCCCCCCCCCATCATGCGTTAGAGATACACATAAGGGGTGGGAAGAAGCATTCATATCCTACAATAAACTTTAGGTACAATGCAGTATTCCACATGAAAGGGTTTCTGTGCAGAATATTTAAGGTAGAGTCCCTGCGAGTTGATACACAATACGCACTTAGCAGAGCAGGGAGAGTGCCCTGCTCTCCTATATACAGACTTGTGATTCACAAATTGGGAATCACAAATTGTGAAGCCTCACTTCGGAGGCTACCATATGGAATTAAAGTATAAGTATGAATACCGTCTGCATTGTTTATTATATGGTGGTCACTGGGGTGGTGTGTATTGTATGGAAGTCACTAATGTAATTATTAACCTGAAAATCATTTAAATTATATATACTTATCAGTTACATTATTTTTATGTGAAGAAAGAAGTAATGCAATATAGAGAAAAAGGTGTGACAAAGGGGTACAATGTCATGATCAGTGGCAGGTTCTGAGGGGCATGTAGGACAATTGTGTACCTCGGCTCCAGCGCGCGTCTGGGGATTCCCCTTCCAACAGGCTCCCTGGTCACGGCGTCCTTAGTTACCCACGTGGTGCCGCTTCTGCTAGCTGCGCGCTCTGCTATTCTTATGCCTTCGGGTGCTGATCACTTCCTGGTTGGGAGGCTGAGGCTTCTGGCCAATCCCTTTTCAGCAGAAAGTATGGCCAATCCCTATTCAGCAGAAAGTATTTAGGCGCTCTCAGCACTCACTCCTGCGCCGGTTATAGAGTCTGTGTACTCAGTTCTGTGACCTGCTATACTTGTGTGCCTAGTGCTTCTTGCCTAGTGATCTGACCGTTGCCTGACCCACTTACCTGCCTTTGATCCTGCCTTGTGCCCCTTGTGTTTCATTCCCCATCACTCTCCCTACCTTGTACTTACCTCACCTTCATTACCTGTACTTACCTGAATGCCAGTGTTTGTTTCTCTTAGGAGGTTCCTTGAGCGTTAGAGTGTGCATCAGCTCTAGTCTGTCTGGTTAGTCCCGTGTTCCACTTCTGTCCTCAGTGCCACGTCTTCTTGTTTCCCGTTGGTTCGTCACTGGTGGGTCCCTTCCTACCGGTTCTGCTCCCGCTATATTAATTTGGTTGTCGTCCGCTGTTGGGGTTCACTGTCGGGTGTCTATCCTTTCCATCTCTCGCGAGTCCAAGTGCAACGGTGAACGACCACACCTTCAGGGGCTGCTCAGTCCATCCCCTCCATTAGGAGCTCTGGTGAAAACCACCTGAAAGGTAAGACTCCGGGCCCCATAAGCTTGTTTGCTCACGTTATTGGGTTCTCTTTAGGAGCACTCTTGTACTTCATGGGTAAACCCGGAGTATCCCTCATACTTTTCCTGGACTACTCCGGTACTTCACAGGTAAACCCGGAGTGTCCTAACAAATTGGCACAGTAGTGGAAGCTGGGAGGTCGGAGGTAGTCCTTATGGTGGAACTAAGTGACACAGGATGGTACAGCGGACTGCTGGACCGGACTGGATTGTTCCAGAGACTGGACTGGACAGGACAGCGAACTGCTGGACTGGACTGGATTGCTCCAGAGACTGGACTGAACAGTGGACTGCTAGACTGGATTGCTCCACAGACTGGACTGAACAGTGGACTGCTAGACTGGACTGGATTGCTCCAGAGACTGGACTGGACAGCGGACTGCTGGACTGGACTGGATTGCTTCAGAGACTGGACAGGACAGCGGACTGTTGGAAACAGGCAGGCTGGTAGCTGTAGTGCAGGTAAGCTGGAAGCTGTAGTGCAGGTAAGCTAGTAGCTGTAGTGCAGATAAGCTGGTAATTGCAGTGCAGGCAAGCTGGTAGCTATAGTGCAGGCAAGCTGGTAGCTGTAATGCAGGCAAGCTGGTAACTGTAGTGCAGGTAAGCTGGTCTTGGAAAGAAGGCTTGATCCAGCTTAGCTGGCAATGCAGGGTTAATGCAGCTGGGCTTGAACTGACTTCTCTAGAAGGGATTCAGGAAACAGGTAATAAGTAAATACACAAGATAACCAGGCACCTTGAGTGACCAAGTTGTTCTGGCACTAAAAGATCAGTGCACAGGGTTTAAATAGCCCGACCAGTGGCTGGAGGGATCATGTGTGCTGCAGAGGTAGTATCTGAGTGGCTGCTAGGAATCACATGACAGAAGGCAAGATGGCAACGTCCATGCACCAGAGAATAGTGGTGCAGGTGCCCAATTCCCAGACACTGTGCTGCAATGGACGCTGTGCAGAAGGCTATTACTATTAGGAGTGGCATCTCTGGAGGGCTGGAGAGCGGGCATGATGTGTTAGAGCCGCTGACAGACGGCTTCTGGTCCGGTAAGTGGGTAAGTGTGGTAGTATGAGCATGACATGCAAAATGTAATGGAGTAAATGTGTGGTATATTATGTTATGTGAGAATGATGAATGATGAAGGTGTGGTTGCAATTTGTAATGTGGGGAGAGTGCAGTGTAAGTAAACTTACATTTTTGGAAAGATCATCTGTCCTTAAAGGGATTGACACGGTCTTCCGCTGGATGGTCCACCTGAGATGGCAGCATTTTACCGAGCTTCTCTGGCTTTCATCTCCTTCTGAAGGCATCTGGGGTTTACTAAGAGCTTAATCTACATCTGCATCCCCATGATCAACAGGGGATAAGGGCGGGCAAGCACCATACCCCAGCTCCATGCATGTCTCTTTCCCGGGAAGACAGCCACATGGCACATGCTGCTACCACACAGAACCTAGTGCCCATACACCATTAGCTGTGGGGATAAGCATCTTAATCCCTCTGAAAAGTACCAGCCCTTTTAGAGCCAGAGGGGAGAATTAATGTGCTGCATCATGGCTCTTAGTCCTGCGGCTGGCCACTGCCCAAGTGCTTTGTGCTGCCCCTCAGCTCTCTAATGCTGAGGCAATTGAACTGGGGAGGCAAAAAGTTTGGTGGCTCTGCTGCTACAATACAAAAACTATGGACCATGCTAGCTCCATTACCACACACACCTACACCAATCTCCTCTACTTCAGCTAAATAGAGCGCACTTTTTTTTTTTTGCTCAGCGTGGGATATCAAACTTCCCACTAGAAAAGGGCTAAAGCTGTCCTTATTCTTCACCTAAGAACTGTACCCAGAGTGTTTACTATAAATATTATTGTTCAACTTGAAAAGTGGGCTTGACCCCAAACAAGGAAGCCGCAATAAAATAACCATTGTATATAACTCCTTTGGAGCCACAAGCTAAGTCTACTAAGCACCACTCACTTTCAACCTGCCTGCAGCCAGACAAGGAATTAACCTCCAAATGCCTAGTCTCCTTTAGCTACTTAGTAACAAGAAAAGGAGGTGTAGTTGCAACTGACCATATAAAACCACAAACTCAACAGTTCAACAGTGTAATGTTATATAGACTTGTTCCAATACCAATCAAAAATATGCAGAAAATATATAAATCTCCTGTTTTACTTAACATAATCACAGCAGGGGACAGGTGCTACCCTCAGTCCAAACAAATGTAGAACACAGCACAAGAGAGGCAAAGAAAAAAAGAGACTGAGTGCGGGTGCACACTCTATCAAAATATCTGGGGGTACAACAAATCAGAATAGAAATATAACAGAGATTGTAGTGATGTTGACACATCAATTTTTCAGATATAAAACTTAACTTTTACTAAATTAATTTTAAAATATAAATATATTTTTAAAAGGTTAAATATAAAACAAATTATAAAAAACCGCAAGTGCTATCATGTGATAAAGGCTTTAATGATGCTGAGGTGTGGTGATTAATTTGTAATTTTCAGAAAATAGGAAAGTTAATTTCAATAATATTTGAAGCATATTAAAGCAATATAAATTAGGAAAACTACCTTAGCTAAAGAGGAAGGAGAGATAGACTATCCCTAATTGTGCCTACCGCCTCACGACGTGACTTCTCCCCTGAACAAGGTTAATGCACCCTTCCTAATCTAATGGCCATTATCCACTAATAGTAAAGATATGAAAAAATGTCAAAGTACAGCACTTGAGGTAAATACAAAGAACAGGAGACTGAGGTGCACCCAATGCTCATTTCGCCACTCGCTCTTTCAAAGATGGTGTCTTGCAGTTTTAAAGTATACAAAGTTTGTAAATAAAAGTGAAAATACATGCAATCATTGTGTTCAATTTTAATTGGGTAATAAGTATTCCAACTGGTGACAGGACTCCTAATTGCGTTACATTGTATTCTTGCAGCGAGAGCCACTGGTATGCAACACAATACCACGTTGAATTTGTTTACATCCACGTTACTTATGCATTGCCAAAGTATCACAGGTTTAATTGTAACAAAGTAGTTCAATGTGTCATTATAATGTATTATATTGTATCAATTTATTGCAACATGAAAAATTATACATAAAGAAAAGGGGCTAAGCGCTATAATTAAAATATATATAAAATTCCATGTAACTCATTTAGATCATATGTTTTCCTTATGGAATGTAACCAATCAAATATATACTGCATTGTGATTGTTATTCCAAACTCTTAGACTATGTACTCCTACCCTTTACCATATCTCAATACAGAAATATTTTAAAAGGGGTTATTTGCTACACAGGTTTGAATATTCATAAATACAAATGTACATATAAGAACATATGATCTCATGAATTCATAATTTTGGCCAAGGATTATACAATGAGGAATATATAATAATAAATAAAATAAAAAATAAAAAATATACATAATGAAAAATAATAATAGCGGGTCATTTGAAAGAGCATGATAGACAATAAGCAACATGAATCATTTATTCTTTTAAGAAAATGTATGTAGCAATATGATCACACTCCTTACAGGAAAACGGAGAAATTATTTTGTTCATTCAAACCTCTTGGAATAAGGCTGTCCATCAAAAATATAAACCTGCAGGCCTTTGCAATAACAAAAGTACCCATGAGGGTTCTTGGGTACTTTTGTTATTGCAAAGGCCTGAAGTTGCTGGGGGTCTGATTGATGGTAAAATAGGAAATGTTGGGCTACCGATGTCAATGCTTTAAAGTTATCTTTGTCTCTTTGGACATTTTTTATTGCTCTGACATGTTCCATCAGACGTATTTATTGTTTACGTTTGGTTTTGCCAATATATAGTAGATTGCAAGTACACTGGAGGCAGTATATCACCCCCATTGTATCGCAATTGATAAATTGGTTAATCTTCCACATTTTTCCAAACTTGTCATAGAAGTGATGTTTGTTGTTTATAATAAATCTACAGGCGCTGCAGCGACCACATCTATAGCATCCCTTTGTACTTAGTTTGCTGTTAGGTGGTGTTGTAAGAAAACTATGTACAAGTTTATCTTTAAGATTCAATGACCACCTCCAGCTCATCTGGATGTGATCCCCCACTACATTTAAGAGATCCTCATCTGTTTTTAGAACTTCCAAGTGTTTATTTAGAATGGAGATGATCTATTTCGACTGTTGGCAGTAAGTGCACACAAAACTAATAGATTGGGAACCTAGATGTGTTACAACAAAATCTTAGGAAGAATTTTAAATCTAATATTACACCTAGAGAGGAACAGGCTCTTCAACAAATCCAATCATGGAATGATGTTCTGATCGAATCGGCAGACAAGTTCAGGAACATTGTAATCTGGCCTTGTGAATTATATATCCAAGAAGCTAACCGCCAACTATCAAACAAAAAATGTTATTTACGCCTATCTTCCAATCCAACAGAGGTGTTCCACAAACAATACAGTGATATTGTGACCAGGGCCTTCAACTCTGGTATCATATAAAAATCTGAATACAATTTCCTTATGGTAACCCACCCTAAGATCCCAACTATCTATTTCTTACCAAAGGTTCACAAGAACCAGAGCAACCCCCCAGGCAGGCCCATAGTATCTGGGATTGGGTGCTTTTATGAAAATGCAAGACTATTTGTAAATCATTACATAAGGTATTTCATCACCTCTTTACCCTCCCATACCAGGGATACTATGGATATTCTTGCCAAACTATACAACTTCACTATACCAAAGGGATCTTGGCTGGTGACACTTGACGTGGAAGGTTTATACACCAGCATAAAACATGACCTTGGCATGAATGCTGTCAAATTGTTTTTGAGACAAGATCCGAATCCTGATCGACAAAAACTCCTTATGTAACTTTTAGAGTTTGTTTCAGGATTGTTATTACCTCCTAGTACAGGGGACGGCCATGGGGACTACCTGTGCTCCCACCTATGCCAATTTATATCTCAGCTGGTGGGAGCATGAGGTGGTCTTCCATGAGGGCAATCTACCCTACTCAGAATCAATTTTGTTTTGGAATCGCTTTATAAACGATAGCCCATATGCAGAGCTCTGGCCGCATTTGCAATGCGGCCGGAGCTCTGCATATGGGCCATCGTCTATAAAGCGATTCCAAAACAAAATTGTTTTCCGATATGCTCTACTGCGCATGCGCAGTAGCTCTGTAACATAATCTACATTACTTGTTGCAACGTAGATTGCGTATATGCGGTCTTAAAGATATCCTTATGATTTGGGTGGGGAACCAAAAGGATTTAATAACCTTCATTGACAGATTGAACTCTAATGATTTCAATCTGAAATTGACCTTAAACTGAGCCAAGAGAGAGTTCAGTTCCTGGATTTATCTATTATGATAAATGAGAATGGATCACTAATCACAGATTGTTTTAGGAAGACCACAGCCACCAACAGTCTACTTCACTCCTCTAGCATGCACCCAACTTCAACCATCAAAGGAGTACCTAAAGGAGAATACCTACATATTAGGAGAAATTGTTCTTCCATAACAAATTTCAAATATAGAGCCAACGTATTGCAACACAGACTTTCCAACCATGGTTATAGCAAAAAATTGCTTTAAAAGTCATTTTTAGAGGCTAAAAAATGCAAACGAGACAACATGATTTTTCCCAAAAATCAAAGGATTCCCAATCTGTTGATTTTGTGGGCACTTACTGCCAACAGTCAAAAGAGATCATCTCCATTCTAAATAAACACTTGGAAGTTCTGAAGTTCTTTGGTCTTAAATGTAGTGGGGGATCACATCCAGATGAGCTGGAGGTGGTCATTGAATCTCAAAGATAAACTTGTACATAGTTTTCTTACAACACCACCTAACAGCAAACTAAGTACAAAGGGATGCTATAGATGTGGTCGCTGCAGCGCCTGTAGATTTATTATAAACAACAAACATCACTTCTATGACAAGTTTGGAAAAATGTGGAAGATTAACCAATTTATCAATTACGATACAATGTGGGTGATATACTGCCTCCAGTGTACTTGCAATCTACTATATATGGGCAAAACCAAACGTAAACAAAAATACGTCTGATGGAACATGTCAGAGCAATAAAAAATGTCCAAAGAGACAAAGATAACTTTAAAGCATTGACATCGGTAGCCCGACATTTCCTATTATACCATCAATCAGATCCCCAGCAACTTCAGGCCTTTGCTATAACAAAAGTACCCAAGAACCCTTGTGGAGGGGACTGGGATAAATCCCTTCTACAAATAGAATCCAGGTTTATATTTTTGATGTTATATAGAAGAGAGAACCACAAAGACATGGCCAGAACTTGACCCTTTTAGTTAGCAACACTTCCAATTTGTATCAATGATGCCAGGAAAGAGATAGTATAAAAATTAAAATTTTTAATGTTTCATAATTAAAATTAGAAATATAAAAAAAAAATGGAAAAATATTGCCAATGTAGCGAATAATACTGTGTATCAAACATACAACCACCAAACTGTGTATCAAACATACAACCACCAAAAATCATATAATAGTATCAAGATACCGACTGTCAATTAATAACCATGTAGCCAATACTAAACATTGAAATTCAAATAACAAGATAAGAGACCCACTAATCTAATATATAGGGCAGAATTAATCTATCCCTGCAATTGTGGTTAGCGACCTCACAGTCAGCGCTTCAGCCCTAATGGGCCTTATCTTACCCTCCCTGTCACTTAAATGGTCTCACGAGTCTCAGAGTGGTTTGTAGAGGCGGCATACAGTCAATTCAGGAGGTTGACTCCTCGATGCACAGCGGGGAAAGGTTGCCGATGCGCGTTTCGCTCTCCGGCTTTCTCAAAGGCGATGACAGGTGTTTGGAAAAAGGAACCTCCTTTTAAATAGTGATTGGCCAATCAACATCAGCAAATTAGTTGGCAAACATCTGATTGAAAATGACAAAATGAAAATTTAATACAATATAAAAACGCTCCTTTCTGGCATTAATATTTAACAAATAATCATCAATTATTAGGGATAATTGTTGGATAAAAGATACAATGAAATGAAATGTGAGTCCATTGATAATAGATCCAATCTAACGGAGAAACGAAACAAAAGTCAGTCTTGATGTGCATAATATCCTGTGCATGTGTCCTTTTATAAAAAAAATTATATTGTTAAATCGATTTTTAAATTCTACAGTTTTTTTCATGAATGGACAAGCGCGACATGTTCCACGGGAATAAGAGCCATTATAGGTGCTTTTAGATTTTTTTGTTCTAGAAAAGTGGCTCTGCACCAACTTGTCACCTATGTTAGGTGCTCGCCTCCAACACATGGAGATTCTATCTCCAATCGCCTGTCTGAAGACAGTATCTGATTGAATGACATGTAGGTGTTTGTTCAATATTTTTACAATTTGGTCAGAATGATCACAGAAATCACCTATGAATCTCATTGGTTCCAATGTCCCTTGTTTTTTTTGGTTAGGGTACATTAACACATCCCTAGGGACTACCAAGGCCTGCTGATATGCTTTGCTCAACAATTTTTTTGGGTAGCCTCTATTAGTAAGTCTAGTTTAAAGATCTGATGCCAGTAAATTTGTAGATCATTACCTAAAACCTTTTGTCTCATCATTGCCGTCATATCTACAAGATACGAAACAATTGTTATCCCGTATCTCAGATATACAGGTCACTACTGGAACATGGCTAGTGACTCTAGATGTAGAGTCACTATACACATCTATAGAACATCAACATGGCCTTGCAGCTATTTCTTATTTCCTGCAGGCCAAATATGATCAGCCATTTTCACAATTTTTGTTAAAATTGTTATCTTTTGTGTTAACAAAAAACTACTTCCTGTTTGATGGTCGGTACTATCTGCAGGTTCGGGGCACAGCGATGGGGACATCCTGTGCCCCGACCTTCGCGAATCTATATCTGGGCCATTGGGAACATGAGACTGTTTTTGGTGACATTTGTGAGTCATACCAACATTTCATACTTTTATGGTTACGTTACATAGACAACATGCTTCTGTTGTGGCAAGGGGCCTGATCCAGAGCAACGCTCGCAAGCGAGCGTACGACGAGCGTATGCGAATTTTCGGCAAAAAATTCGCAATGCGCATGCCCAGTATGACAGCTTCCGGTCGCCCGAGCGTCATGAGCGAATAGCGGGCGTTTCGTTAGCGTATTTTTCGCTCGCTGGGCGTATTTTTTTTACGATGGTCGGCTGGGCGCCCGTTTTACTACTGGGAGGCGGGGATAGCCATTTAAATTGTACAGTATGGGCGTGCTAAGCGTATTTTCTCAGCGTATTTTCTGCGAATTTTCGTACGGCCGACGGTCGTACCCAGTGTAGGGTATAGCCGCCGTAAGCAGGGACTTTACTATGGGAGTGTTAGGGGCGTGTAGCTTGATACGCCCGAGCGAACGTTCGCATTCGCCCGTCGTGCGAATTTTCGTAGCGCTGGATCAGGCCCAAGGGGAGGAAAAACTATTGGATGAATTTGTTTCTGTATTAAATAACAATGAAAAAATGTGAAACTTACTCTAACAAAAAGTTTAACAACTGTTGACTTTTTAGACGTATCTATTTCCATCTCAGAACAAAAAACTTTAATTACAGAATCTTACAGAAAACCCACAGCCTCCAACAGTATATTACATCACTCCAGCAATCAGTAGTACGTAACATTCCCAAAGGTGAATACAACCGCCTTAGACGCAATTGCTCAACAATTGAGGGCTTTAAACTAAAAGCCTCAGATCTTCAAACTAGACTTACTAATAGAGGCTACCCAAAAAAATTGTTGAGCAAAGCATATCTGCAGGCCTTGGTAGTCCCTAGGGATGTGTTAATGTACCCTATCCAAAAAAAACAAGGGACATTGGAACCAGTGAGATTCATAGGTGATTTCTGTGATCATTCTGACCAAATTGTAAAAATATTGAACAAACACCTACATGTCATTCAATCAGATACTGTCTTCAGACAGGCGATTGGAGATAGAATCTCCATGTGTTAGAGGCGAGCACCTAACATAGGTGACAAGTTGGTGCAGAGCCACTTTTCTAGAACAAAAAAATCTAAAAGCACCTATAATGGCTCTTATTCCTGTGGAACATGTAGCGCTTGTCCATTCATGAAAAAAAAAACTGTAGAATTTAAAAATCGATTTGACAATATCATTTTTTATAAAAGGACACATGAATTGTAAATCGGATCATGTGAAATATTGTTTAAGTTGTCCATGTAAATTGACCTACATAGGTAAAACCATTCGCAAGTTCAAGAGCCATTTACTTGAACATGTAGGTTCAATCCGAAACGCTCAACGTGATAAAGACCAATGTAAAATACTTACTCCAATTGCCAGACATTTTTTCTATTATCATGACTCTAACCCCAAATTGTTGTCTGCTTTTATTATAGAAAGACTTCAACCGCATATTAGAGAGGGAAATCGTGACAAACATCTCTTACAGAGAGAGACACATTGGATTTTCTATATGAATTCAGTTTCTCCATATGGTTTAAATGAAGCTCTAAACTTCACATCTTTTTTGTGATAAATTCAGAGTTCACTTACTGTATAGCATTTTTTTCGTGAATTTTCCACTAAACATGAGGTCAAATATATTAATGTGTCTAACTTTTTGGCTGAGGCATATGACGTCTTATTTGATTGCTATTCCTCAGGCTACTAGATACAGAATTACATTGATCTTAGTAATTAATATCATCAGATAACACGATTATAATTTAACAAACCTTTTCTCTCTAATGATGGATAATCAAGAGAGATGTTTTGACTATTATCCAGAAAATTAAAATTTATCTTGAGAATATGGAACGACATTTAACACCATAGACCTATTATATATAGTGTGATCAATAGATTGTAATCTCACTATTAAAGCTTTGTCTGGATCGATATGAGTATTTTTGTATTTCTGTACTTTATTGTATAGTTGGCTTTGGCCGACTAGTCTAGTGCTATACCTGGGATACCAATTGTCATAGGTTCTACTTTGGTAGATTATTGTTCAAATTTTTATTGGACTACATTCCACATTGTTGCTTATGAGCAAAGAAAATTTATCTCAAGGGGCTAAGATTGTTCTTCTGCTATTTTGTGATAGAAACAATAGTCAATGTCTGTCTTTTGATAATAACTACATGTTTTTCTCATGTTTGTCTTTTGATATTATACACATCAAGATTGACTTTTGTTTTTTTCTTCATACATTTAATATATTGACATTCATCCTTGTAAAGAATCGGTTTTGAGTAGCAAGGGACTATCTAGTAAATGGTACAATTGTATATATTATTATAAATAATTCCTTTCCCATAAGGACCTTGACATTTTTGTATAAGAATGAAAAAAAATTCAATATGCAGCCTTTTAATATTAATATAAATTATACTAGTTTTGAAATAACAATATTAAAATTCCACTATTCTCCAGAGATGGATGGATATTATTAACATGGGCTTTGGCTCTGACAAACTGTTTTGAATAGTCGGCTTTGGCCGAGTGGTTAAGCTGCATACTCGGTATACTACCTGGTTCTACTCCTGAGGGATGGAGTGATAACAATTTTTTCTTAAAAAGTAAAAACATCTCTTTTTATGATATCCAATATATGTTAAACCAAATTATTTGTAAGGATTAGTGGAAGAGCAATTTTCTTCTGTTCCTTTTGACAATCTGTTTGTAAACACAGGCTCATTGAAGATATCTGCATATCTATTCTTTTCATATTGTGGACATTGAGATCATTTCTCCGTTAGATTGGATCTATTATCAATGGACTCACATTTCATTGTATCTATTATCCAACAATTATCCCTAATAATTGATGATTATTTGTTAAATATTAATGCCAAAAAGGAGCGTTTTTATATTGTATTAAATTTTCAGGTGTTTGCCAACTAATTTGCTGATGTTGATTGGCCAATCACTATTTAAAAGGAGGATCCTTTTTCCAAACACCTGTCATCGCCTTTGAGAAAGCCGGAGAGCGAAACGCGCGTCGACGACTTTTCCCCGCTGTGCACCGGGGAGTCAGCCTCCTGAATTGACCATGTTGGCCATGTTTTTATGGTTCTCTCTTCTATATAACGTTTAAATAGTTTTTTTGACCCTCGTTAAGCACCTCCCCAGTGGGAGTATCTATAACAAATGTGGGGCAGTGTGGTTCTCAACACATCTTTTCTCTTATATTTTTGATGGACAGCCTCATTCCAAGAGGTTTGAATGAACAAAATAATTTCTCTGTTTTCCTTTAAGGAGTGTGATCGTTTTTCTACATACATTTCCTTGAAAGAACAAATGATTTATGTTGCTTATTGTCTATCATCCACTTTCTGAGTCAAATGACCCTCTATTATTATTTTTCATTATGTATATTTTTTATTTTATTTATTATATATTCCTCATTGTATAATCCTTGGCCAAAATTATGAATTCATGAGATCATATGTCCTTATATGTACATTTGTATTTATGAATATTCAAACCTGTGCAGCAAATAACCCCTTTAAAAATATTTCTGTATTGAGATATGGTAAAGGGTAGGAGTACATAGTCTAAGAGTTTGGAATAACAATCGCAATGCAGTATATATTTGATTGGTTACATTTTATAAGGAAAACATACGATCTAAATGAGTTACATGGAATTCTATATATATTTTAATTATAGCGCTTAGCCCCTTTTCTTTATGTATAATTTTTCATGTTGCAGTAAATGGATACAATATAATACATTATAATGACACATTGAACCACTTTGTTACAATGAAACCTGTGAGACTTTGGCAATGCATAAGTAACGTGGATGTAAACAAATCCCACGTGGTATTGTGTTGCAGACCAGCAGCTCTCGCTGCAAGAATACAATGTAACGCAATTAAGAGTCCTGTCACTAGTTGGAATACTTATTACCCAATTAAATTTGAACACAATGTTTGCATGTATTTTCACTTTGTATACTTTAAAACTTAACTCTACACCTTGTCGGGAATTGCCCCCTGTCCATCAAGCGGTGGAGGCGTTCTCGGACGGGATGACAGACTTCTGACAGGTGATTTCCTACATAAATACCTGTCTCCTGCGCTGCAAGACACCATCCTTGAAAAAGCGAGTGGCGAAACACGCATTGGGTGTCTGGCAAGGGGTGACTGAGGTACACCTCAGTCCCCTGTTCTTTGTATTTACCGCAAGTGCTGTACTTTGACATTTTTTCATATCTTTTCTATTAGTGGATAACGGGCATTAGATTAGGAAGGGTGCATTAACCTATATCTAAGGACCTGCCCTTTTAAAGAGACTCTCAAGAGGCCGCTATTTGAGTATTGTCTCCAACAGTGTCAAGAAAACCTGTGGCGTAACTTATCTTTTCTATCAGCCTACACTACTCTGATTAGCATACCTCATCATATGCCAGGCCCGGCGACAGGGGGGGACTAGGGGGACACTTGTGACGGGCCTCGTGGTTCAGAGG
>WWET01003569.1:106851-120578 GCA_011038615.1 Limnodynastes dumerilii
ATCCACGATCGGGCGTTGCCGTAGCGACGCCGGGCAACATCTGCCCGGCGCATGCGCAGATCGGCTATTAAACAGATCTTACGCTTACGCCCGCCGTCCTAGCAACGGCGGGCGTAGGTCTGGATTAGGCCCAATGCCTCTATATTATCTTCAATACCCTCGTAAATATCTTCCTATATACTTGGTTTTAACACTGGCATAATATAAAGACATATTCCTCCTACCCTTTAATTTAACCTATCCCTCTTGAAAAGAGTATAGCCCTCTAAGTCAACTGCCCAGTCATGTGTATCATCTCAAATGTCTCATTAATACCTATAATATCATATTGCTCGTTCATTGCTACTAGTTCTAATTTACCCATTTTACATGTCAGGCTTAATGCATTTGCAAACATATATGTAGGTCTATTGTCTCCCTTCATTGGGGTAGATCCAGAACTACATTTGCTGTACGTTTATATGCGTAGCGTATTTTCGTGTGCGTAAATTCTATACACTCCCCTAGGCACACCCCTTGAACGTACGTATTGTGTCAAGATACGCTTTCCAAACCCTACCTTAACTTTTGCCAACGTAACCACAGTGATACGCACACGTACGTATGGGCAACACGAATTTACGCAGCTAAGCACGCCCATACTGTACACTTTAAATACAAACCCCCGCCTACTTAACGTAATTCAGACGTATTTTGTACTAACGTAAAATTGGCACACCCACATACGTGAATGGCCCATACGTTCAAAATTACGCTACACTTCTGAGCATATTTCTATGGTGCGCATGCGCTGTACTTACCAAAAGGCGATTTTACATATCCGCCACGCGTAAATTCACTCACAAGCGTTGTTCTGGATCAGGCCCATTATTCCTAACATGTAATGTATGCTCATCTTATGCATGGTGTAGGAAAGTGAGAAATGTCTTCTCCTAAACCTAATAGTTACAAAATGATGTGTTACCATCAAGTATCAGTGGTATGTGTCAAGATCCCCAGCCACAACACTAGAATGAAAAATTGCTGCCATTCAAATTGTGTGTCCATTCAGCTAAATTGCTTATTGCTTCAAAGTATAATTTCACACACTTAGCACAAGGGGATTTAATTATACAGCGATAGCTAAGGGCTTTAAGAAATGATATTGATGTTTATGCTAGAAGTTATTAATTGTTCAGGAAGTTTTATTTAAAAGGGTGGTTGTTACATTTTTAATAACTTAGCTGCAATTATAATATTGACAGAATTAATGAGAATAAACTTAGAAAAAAAAAGGTAATTAAAATAATATTTCATAAAATGAATAGCTGCAAATCGATGAGACGTTTTTTTTAAAGCATTATTCAAAATAAGATTTGGTACTAAATTGTAGTAACCATTCATGTATTTGCCTTCATTATTGTTAAATTCAAAAAGTTTATATAGAAGAGAATATAAAAGCCAGGCAACAATCCATACTTTTAATGTGGTGCCACTTGCAATGTATAGGTGCTATACCTAGTATATTTAAGTGCATTTTGAGCAATATTAAAACAAAATAGAAATAATCAAATATAAAATGTTGTGGGCTGTAGTAGATATATATTATGCATGTAATAAAGGATTTTGTTATATTCAATGTAACAAAAGATTTTCCAAACTCACCATTTAAACAGTCAAGGTTTCTTGTAATGTCCAGCAGCAACACTTTCTTTAAGCAAGGTCATTTTTTAATAACGTGGACAATTGAGTCTGTAATATAAATATACTGTATATAACATAGGACCAGATTCAGACTCCTGCACGTGTTCCGCGCGTGCGGGAGTCTATAATAACGGGAGACAGAGGGTAGTGCACATACCCTGTCACTCCTCTCTGTCGTGCGGGCTTTATGGCAGCTTACGCTGCCATAAGCCTGCACTAACTCAATCGTGTGGATCAGCAGTCCGTACGACCGCTGATCCGCTGCAGTGTGAGAGCCCCCTCCCACACTGTACACTTTACATGCTTCTCCCTACCCGCTTTAGCGGGCGGAAGGGAAGCACAGCCAATTTCCTTGGAAATGGGCTTGGGCGAAACAAAGTTCCGTCTGATTGTTGCTATGCTAGGATTACTATAGTAACCTTAGCATAACATCTGGATTGTGGTTGCAATAATTCTGCATTACTGGGATGTAGTGTGTATTCTATGGTGGTCTCTAGAATGCAATGTGTTTTCTATGATGGTCATTAGAGTGATATATTATATTGTAGTCATTATGATTCAGTCTGTATTGTATGAATGTCAGTAGGATGCAGTGTGTATTGTATGGTGGTTTATTAGGATGCAGTGTGTATTTTATAGTGTTGACTAGGATGTAGTGTGTATTGTATTGAAGTAACAAGAATAAATTATGTATTGTATGTCAGTCACTAGGATGGAGTCTTTATTGTATGGTATTCAGTAAATAATTTTTTGATGGAGTTCAATTATTAAGTATATGAATTAATCATTGTGTTCCTTTGAGAATTGTGCAATGTAAAAGGGTAAAACAAAAGGGTGAAAATTTATGGTTTGCACCCTTTTATGGTTTGCAGGAGGGGCACAGACAACCCTTGAACCAGTTAAATCACCTGCACAATAGGTGATTAAAAAAAAAGGAAGTGGAACAGCAATTTTTTTAAATGCCTCTCCTTGTCTCTTTCTTTTCCTGTGATGAGCAAAAAAATAAAAATAAGGTAGAATGCGCTAAGGTTCAATTCCAAACTGAAGAAATTGCTTTCAATTCCTTTCTGATGAAATTGCCAGATGGCAATGAAACGCGTCAAAGGAGCTTATCTATAACACTATTGCCTGCACCCTAAATACTATCCTTCTAGTGCTATCAAGGGAAGAAACACTAGATTGGATTTTTATTATTGCTGAAACTCCTTCATCATCACTGGGACAACGTTCTAATAGTTCTCTCGATAGCAGCGGTAATGCACTTACCAAGTTACGGAACTAATTATCTACATTGCATGTTTCAATTTGAGTTCCCCTGCTGATTTAAGTCAGAGGATATCATTCCTTCGTAAGTTGCAACCTCAGAGGGCCCTCTTATTGATAGGAGAAATTGCTTCATGTGCCAGAACCTTTGTATATCATCGTGACAGCTCTAATTTGAACCCGACGGAGCAGCACTGCATACTTACATCGCGTGCAAGTTAAGGCTATAAGACAGACGCCTCAGCTCAAAAGAGACTGTCAGAAGTATCTGCGCATAGTGGGTGAGCTGCCTATCTGGCACTGAATTACCAATCTTATATTGCAACTTTGTCTCTATCTCCTAACAATGTTTAACCAAGTAGCAGTATAAACCGCTTAGTGCCTGTTTGTGTACAACCAACTACACAGGATTTTGCTTTACACACTCTCTTGAGCGTGTATTCTAACGCTCAGTGTGTTCATTGGAAGGACACTTGCACAATCAAGTGATTATATTCCAGGCCCTGCAAATTATATATATTGTCAGTAACATCTACTGCCCAGTTATCGTTGTATTTCTATATTTATATGTGTACAGAGCAATTAGTGTTATCTCAGAGTACATCAAGTGTTTAATCTATTTTATTGTGTATTATAATAAATTGTTTTATTATTAATTCGGTGTGTTTGGAATTGAACCTTAGCGCAATCTACCTTATTTTTATTTCTTTACTTTTGAGTGGCTTCTGCAGAAGCCAACTGAATAGCGCTCTTGGTTCTCCTCCGTACAGTTGCCCTGTTCCTATCTAGCGCCTAAGTGTACTTTCTCTTATTATTGTTACTTTTTATGAGCAAAAAAATATTGCAATTGCTTGCGGGTAGACCATTGGAAAGGAGGAGAAAGCGTAATGCTAGGAAGGCAAAAACAGAACTGAAATAATTATTAACGTTTATTTATAAGGCGCTACACAGTATCCGCAGCGCCATACAGAGAGTCAATAGCAAAGACAATAGTTACATATAAAATTCAATACAATTGATTAACAGGGGGTATAAAATACATGAACAAGGAATACAATACAATACAGTAAGAAAAAAAAAAAAAAGAAAACCGCAGTGCAATATATATATATAAAAAAAGGATGCTGGATATGTGTGTAGGAGCAGATGAGAGAAAAAGGTGAGAAGTGATGAGGACAAGGAAGAGAAGTGATGGCAAGAGGGAGGAGGACCTTGCACATAAGAGTTCACATGCTAAGTGAGAAGGGACAAATAAACAGGAAACACAGGGATGAAGAAGGGGAGGGAGTAAGTTTAGGTGGAGGAAGAGTAGGCTATAAAAGCTGAAAATACTGTTAAACATAACTGCGTAAGCTTGACTAGAAATGTGAGCATAACTTATCCAAGAAACAGTTCACTGCAGAACCTCTTTACTGATAAATCGCTGCTTTAGTTCAACCTTATGAATGACTTGTTGTGCAAGTGATATATACCCAAACCATTGAACTTTATAATCTTGATTGGCATACGTTGTTAGAAGTGTTGTAATAGTCTGCGTTAAAAGATGTAATGTTGCAATAAACAGTGTGACAGACTGCAATATTCATAGATCATTACTTGACACTCCACAACGACAAGGCACCAGTTGGGCAAACAATTGAAGGATTTCAAAGGCAGTATTAGCCACAACACCAGACCTAAGAGCCAACCTGTTACCTTGATGGACATTGAGAGGTAAGAAAGCAGCTAGGTCCCATCTGGGCCAAATGATTAATGCTGTTAGTTCAGGGAGCGTGTAGACCTCCTGACAAAAGCTGGTATACAAAACAAGGTAATCCTGGATGGCTGGAAAATATTCTAATCATATATATACAAAATTGTTAAGCTTTTCTGGTATAATTTGTTTCAGAATTGGGTCCATTGTTAGTATACTCCAGTGTTTTTCCAGAATACCCTTGATGCCTTTTTTCAGAGTTGTTGTATCTCATGATTAATGACACCGGTAGATTGTTATCTCTTTTATTATTATATGTAAGTAAATCTTTTCTATCAACTGCTATAGTTTTATTAATAGCTACATCTACCAGGTTCTCTGGATATCCTCTTTCTTTGAATCTGTCCGCATACTGTTTCAACTGGGTTTCATATACTTCCTTGCTACTGCAATTTCTTTTTATTCTACAAAACTGCCAGTATGGAATATTATCCTTCCATCTTTTTAAATGACCACTATTATAACACAAGTAGCTATTTGTGTCTACTTTTTTCACCTAATTTGAGGTGTTAATTTTGCCTTCTTCTTGTGTCAATTGTAAGTCCAAATATTCTACTTTTTTTATCTGAGAAGATATAAGTAAATTTCAGATTGTAACTATTCATTTCTATCCACTCAGTGAAGTTCTTAAATGTAGATTTTTCTCCTTTCCAGATGATGACTATGTCATCTATATATCTATTATATAAAAAAAGTGGTCTTTGAAGGGGTTGCTTGAGTATATATATTTTTGCTCCCAGCTCCCCATATGTAAATTAGCAATACTTGGGGCAAAAACCGTCCCCATTGCAATCCCACATACTTGCAAATAAAAATTCTCTAAAAATTTAAAGTAATTATGGGTTAGTATAGGCCCATATTCAGAGTACCGGATGTATAACATATAGGTCCGGTGTTTAGCGATTTTTACTACTGCGTATGCGTAGTAATTTTTTAACGTAATCTACGTATCTTTTTCTTACATAGATTGCGTGAATGCGGTCTTTCAGACCACATTTATGCAATGCCCTAGTAGAAATAAACACTAGAGCACTCACTAGAGCCCACTAATGTAAATTGTCATATTTGCTATAAAAGGGTGCCCTCTACTGACCAAATGGTCATTAGTAGCGGCACCCAAGAAGGTGATGGAGCCTGTCGTCGGGGCAAGTGCCAAAAGAGGCCAACACACTTTAGTGTACAAGAAATTGAATACAAAACAGTGTGGCCACCTGTCGTAATTAGTAGGGGGCAATATTATGGATTATGTTACGGCACCGCCGGAATAACCTAAACTGAGAACCGAGGTGGCCGTCTGGAGTGGTGGATGTCAGTGTAATGGTACCCCAGGTTTACCTCAACAGAGAACCAAGGTGACCAGCAAGAGAGAGAGGAAGCCGGGCAGCTCACCAGTTTGTAGAGCCTGATGTCAGACCGAGTGTTCGCTAGAGCCCCTGATGGTGGGGATAGACTGGAGCTGATAAGAATCCGTCAGGTTATGTCCCTTAGAGAATACCCGGAAGGGGAAAACGGGGCAGCAGGGAATGGATAAGATAAAGTGGGGTAACTAGCAAAAGTAGTACCAGAAGAGACTGGACTGTGACAAACCACAATAAACACAAAACAGAGACAATAGACTAGAGAAGGTTAACGGGACAAACAAGACTGACTGACAGACTGGGGCTTACTCACACACACATACTCACACACTCATACAAACTACCCAGAGGGCTACAAACACAGGTTCACAGGAGTGTGCCATATTTGAAAATCTATCAACCACCACCCAGATAGTAGTAAATCCTGCAGAGTTACGGAGGTCTGTAATAAAATCCATGATCAAATGGGTCCATGGGCGTTTAGGGACCTGTAATGGCAGAAGAGGTCCTGGGGGGCACCCACGTGTGGACTTGTTTCTGGCACAGACTTTACATGCTTTCACAAATTCCTCTACATCCTGAGTAAGAGAAGGCCACAACACAGTTCTGGAAATCAATTCTTTAGTTCTTTGAATACCTAAATGACCTGCAGACTTGGGAATGTGGTTTTCCATCAGGACAGCTCTTCTCAGTCTATCTGGTACAAACAGGCGATGAGGAGGTTGCTCTGGTGGACTGGATCCCTGTGCCTTCATTATTTGTGACTGTAAGTCTTGGGTAAGTCCCAGAATGATAGATTGCAGAGGAATTACAGGTTGAGGGGGAGTGGCCGACATCTGGACTGGAATTAAAGAACGAGACAATGCATCAGCCTTTTTGTTTAAAGAGCCGGGTCTGTAGGTGATAACAAAGTTAAACCGGGTGAAGAATAGTGCCCATCTAGCTTGCCTAGGGTTCAGACGTTTGGCAGATTCAATATAAGCGAGATTCTTGTGGTCCGTAAAGACAGTGATGGTGTGGGTAGATCCTTCCAGCCAGTGTCGCCACTCCTCAAAAGCCAATTTGATGGCTAACAGTTCACGGTTGCCCACATCATAGTTCCGTTCTGCTGAAGAAAACTTCTTGGAAAAGAAGGCACAGGGATGTAATTTAGAGTCACTCAGTTCCCTCAGGGAAAGGACTGCTCCTGTCCCCACATCGGACGCGTCCACCTCCACTACAAAGGGTAGACCCGGGTTTGGGTGACAAAGGACCGGAGCTGATATGAAAGCCGTTTTAAGATCCTGGAATGATTTTTTAGTTCTAAGAGTCCATATTCCAGGATCGTCCCGTTTCTTTGTTAAGTTCGAGATCGGAGCAATGATGATAGAGAAATTCTTTATGAATCGTCTGTAATAATTTGAGAAACCTTGAAACCTCTGTACCGATTTGAGGTTCTCAGGTTGTACCCACTCCACGATAGCCTTGACCTTGTCTGGGTCCATAGAGAAGCCCTGCGGGGAGATGACATAGCCAAGGAAGGTGACCTTTTGGATCTCAAATTCACATTTCTCGAGTTAAGCAAACAAGTGATTGTCCCGTAACTTCCTGAGTACTTGCCGGACGTGCTCACGGTGGACTTCCAAGGAAGGTGAGTAGATGAGAATATCGTCCAGATATACTACAATGAATCTTCCCAGAAAGTCACGGAGAACATCATTAATGAGGTCCTGGAAGACCGCCGGTGCATTACAAAGTCCAAAGGGCATGACTAAATATTCATAGTGTCCAGAATAAGTGTTTAAGGTAGTCTTCCACTCGTAACCTTCACGAATACGCACCAAATTGGATGCTCCCCGCAGGTTAATTTTAGTATAGATTTTGGCTTCCTTGAGTTGATCAAATAAATCAGTGATTAACGGGAGTGGGTACGAATTGCGTACAGTTATTTTATTAAGTCCCCGGTATTCGATGCAGGGCCGGAGGGAACCATCTTTTTTGGCAACAAAGAAGAACCCGGCCCCTACCGGGGACTTAGAGTGACGGATGAAGCCCTTCTTGAGATTTTCCTTAATATACACTTCTATGGCTTGGGCTTCTGGTTTTGCCAAGGAGAAGAACCTACCCTTGGGTAACTTGGCATCAGGAAACAGTTCAATGGCACAATCGTAGGCTGTGTGTGGGGGCAAATGATCTGCACTCTTTTTAGAGAAGACATCCATAAATTCTGCATACTGTGGGGGCAGGCCCTCAGGAACTTGGGTAATACTTCTGATAGGAAGTTTCAGGCAAGATGAAGAGCATGCCGAGCCCCAACGAACGATGTCTCCTTTTTCCCAATCGATAATGGGGTTGTGCTTCTGGAGCCAGGGGTGTCCTAGGATGACACCCATGGATGGACAGGAGATGATCAGGAATTCCAGACTTTCCGAATGGCAAAGTCCCACTGAGATTTGGACCATTCTAGACCGCAAGCGGTCACAGGGATATCCAGAGGCTTGATGATGACCCCCAACTCCGCTGCTAACAGTTCGTCCATAAAATTTCCAGCTGCCCCGCTGTCCACAAATGCTGTAGTCTGGACTGAAGTCTTTGGGGTGCATAAGGAAATGAGGACAATGAGTGAGTTCTGGGAGGAGAACAATGAAAACCCCAGTCGAATCTCTTCCTCCTCCGGCCAGGTTAAGTGTTTTCCCGACGATGTAGCTTTCTTGGGGCACTGATTAGCCCTGTGAGCTTTGCCATCGCAATAGAAACATAGTCCCAAGGTACGCCGGCGGAGCTGCTCTTGTTGGCTTATGTGATAGAACCCTAGCTGCATCGGCTCATCTTCCACATGGACCTCTAGGAGTGGAGCAGCAGATTCGGAATTCAGACTCGAGCCCCATTCTGCTGACCGCTCCCTGAGGCGCCAATCTAGGTTGATTGCCAGCCCTATGAGGTTGTCCAAGGATTCAGCCACAGAGTATTGCACCAAAGCATCTTTGACAGAATCAGCCAGGCCTATGCGGAACTGGGAACGGAGAGCAGGATCGTTCCATTTACAGTCAATGACCCATCGGCGAAACTCAGCAGCATATTCCTCAGCAGACCAGCATCCTTGACGTATGGCACGGAGTTTGGCTTCTGCGGTGGCAGCTCAGTCGGGATTGTCATAAAGCAGCCCCAATGACATGAAGAAGGCATCTACGGATTGGCGTGCAGGGTCATCCGGGGAAAGGCCGAAGGTCCAGGACTGAGGATCTCCCTGCAGGAGGGTACAGATCAGACCTATCCGTTGTTGCTCATTACCGGAAGCGGTGGGACATAACTGGAAAAACAATTTGCAGCTTTACTTGAAAGTCTGGAATTGACATCGGTCCCCGGAAAACCGGTCAGGAAGTGGAACTTTCACATCTGTAACTGTGTCCACAGGGGTGGCAGGAGGAGCACTGAGCGCAGCAATGGCTTGGTCTTGATGATTTACATTAGTGGTGAGGTCGTGAATCACCTGACCCAGATTAGACACTTGAGTGATCAGTGCTCTGATGGCCTCAGTGGTAACTGGATCCATGAGGCCTATGTCTGGTCGGCTATAATGTTACGGCAGAGCCGGAATTACCTGAAATGAGAACCGAGGTGGCCGTCTGGAGAGATGGATTTCGGTGTAATGGTACCCCGGGTTTACCTCGACAGAGAACCGAGGTGACCAGCAAGAGAGAGAGGAAGCCGGGTAGCTCACCAGTTTGTAGAGCCTGATGTCGGAACGAGTGTTCGCTAGAGCCCCTGATGGTGGAGATAGACTGGAGCTGATAGGAATCCGTCAGGTTACGCCCCTTAGAGAATACCCGGAAGGGGAAAATATGGCAGCAGGGAATGGATAAGATAAAGTGGGGTACCTAGCAAAAGTAGTACCAGAAGAGACTGGACTGTAACAAACCACAATAAACACAAAACAGAGACAACAGACTAGAGGGGGTTAACGGGACAAACAAGACTGACTGACAGACTGGGGCTTACTCACACACACATACTCACACACTCATACGAACTACCCAGAGGGCTACAAACACAGGTTCACAGGAGAAGGCAGGGAACAAATACGGTGGGAGAGGAGGATTTGGTACACAGAGGGTAACAGGCAAGGACCAGGGCTGGACAATGGAGGGCACTCAGGAATCAGAAATAAGCTAACAAGAGCAAAGTACAAGGCAGGCACAGATACTGGAAAACAGAGTCTATAGCTGACAGGGGAGTGTTCCCAGGTAAGGCTATTTAAAGGACCTCCCACCAATCAGCAGCAAGCCCAGGCAAGGGAGGCTAATTATCAGACAGCTGAGGGAAATCAGACACTAGCATCAGAGAGAGAACTTCACACCCTGCTAGGATTCCTCCTGCAGCGTGTAACAGATTACAAATGTTTATATTATGCACACATGTATGTAAATGTATTTCTGTATGTTTTATTGACCTTGTATTTTTTTTTTTTACCGGCTACTGCGCAGCTTGCTTAGAAGGCTTAACATGCTGTATTCTATCAGCGCAGCCATGCTAAGCCTTACAATCATGCTGTGCTTGGGGTTTTTTCCTATAGAAAAGCACAGCGATTTGCCCCTTGAAAAAGCTATGCAAATTGACGGCGCTTGAAAATCGGGTGTAAAAATCGTCTGTTAGTGAATCCAGCAATTTTAACTAAAAAATCGTGGAAAAATCGCAGCGAGACCAATTGATTTGAAAATACTTGCAAAAAAGAGACTTTAGTAAATATACCCCCATGTCCCCGAACCTATAGAGCTCCTGTGAATCAATAGCCAGAAGCACCAACCTCTTCACAGGAGTAATATCTAATTCCTACACTGCTTCAACTTGTTCCATGGGTATGCCTCCAAAGCTTGTCTTTGAGGTGACGTTTGAAGTAATGTCTTCTGGGACCTGATACAAACTTAACAGAAAGAATCGCACTTAAGTGCATTCATATGTCAAAATACGAACAATAGAGTTCCAGCAGACAGATTGAGACATACAACAAAAATTAAGTAAACCACACCCCGGTTACAGATGTGCCATGTAAGTGTGGATCTCTGTAGTGCGTACTTTTGTGACAGGACGGCTTACCTAGATGTGAATCACACAGCCATTACTAATTCATGAAATTCAGCAGTATATTTGCTTGTGTTTTGACACTCAACTTAGTTAAGTTAATTGGTGTTTCTTAGCAGACTATTAACTGTATTAGTCCATTTATTTGTTTTATTCTAATCTTTTTATTTTATCTTTTTAACCCTTAATGTCCCCTAGTGTTATGCAACATGTTTACATGTAAATTTTTCATTATATTGTTTTTGTTGTTGTTTTTTAGCAAATATATTTACATCTAAATACATTAATATATGTATCCAAAATTCTAAATCAAACAATTGTATCTTAAACACCTTTTTTTCTCGGTTAAAATAAAAATAAAAATTGATTTGAGATGTTGTAGTTGTTTTTGTTTTCTTTACTATTGTAAGTTTAGTCATTATTTCTATTTTGATAATAATTATTAATTTGATAATTATTTAGAAAATATTGTAATTTCAAATATTCTGGTTTTTTTTTTTACAATTACATTATTATGTGTAATGTGTTATAAGTTGCCAACACACTTTTATATTATTATAAACATGTAGAGTGATGTTCATAAATAAAACTCTCCACACAAAAAATTAGTTTTGAAGCAAAATAAATAATGTTCATTAAATGACTGTATTTATTGTGGAGGGGAATGACGAGCAGGGGGTCTGGAGCATGGCATACAGGTATAATTTTGGCAAGGATGCCAATGGTGGTTATCACGCCCTGGAAGTTTTCATATAGCAGGTACTGGTAAGTTATTCAAAATCCGTTTATTTGGAAACAAAAAAAAAATTAAAATTAAAAAATTAAAAAATTTGAAAGCTCAAAACATTCTACATTCCTTTATGTGCTTGTTTGTTCATTAGTTACGCATATCTACTCAAAATAGCATATATTCTTATATAAGTAACCATGTTTACATGTATGTTTCATGATTTTTATTATATATCATATGTTTTATGTTATAGCATAACGTAGAAAACATTTTTTCTACTCAACAAAACAAGCTGGATGCTGGTCATCTTCCAGGACTTACAGCCCAGGTTTTCATTTTACAAAGATGATTTAAAAAATAAAAACAAAAAAAATTGATTTTGAAAATTTAGCGCACGACAGACATATTTGATGTTTAGTGTTGTTACTGTGTGTATATGCATAAGCTCTAACAAGACAAGTACAATATAAACTATACATTGTCTAATGCTAATGCTAATTCACCTCAATGTTGTGGAATATACAGCACAGGCCACAACAATTTCACACACAGTTGCAGGTGCATACATGAGACTCCACCAGCCCGATCAAGGCACCAAATCTTCCTTTAAGAAAACCAATGGATGTTTTTATTATCTGTCTGGTGGGCGTATGCATCTGGTTGTATGCTACATTCTGCTCTGTGCTAGGGCTCAAAATGGGAACATTTAAAACTATTACAATAAACCTGAATTTTCAATAAAAAAACATCACAAAGAAAACAAAAAAGTTTTCTAAAATGCTTACCTGTAGGTTAAAGTCAAAATGGAACAGCAGTAGATGATTAAATATGAGGCTCTTATTGACTCAATTAAACATCTGATATATTCATTAAAAACAAGCAGCAGGTGTGGGATGAATGAAACGCTCAAAGGCAATAAGCATAGTTTAGCAGCGTCTGTGCAGAGATACAAGACATAAAATCAACCCTAAATTTTCCATGCTCATGGTTGCTCTCCACATGGAAAATGAAGTTGTTCATCATCCATAACACTAAAGGCATGTCCTTACTATGCATTAATAATGCGTATTTTCACGTTATTTTGTGGGGGGGGATGTAGATTGTCCATGTGTATTTTCCCTACTTAAGAGGGAATTGGATTTCACACTTAAGTGTGAATCCGGTCTTAGGTGTGAATCTGGTCCCTGGAAATTAAGAAAACAAATACATATTGATATGCTAACAAACTTTACAATAATAAACCCTATTGAGAATGCCAATATGCATACATAAAAGTTCTATACATGCCTATTGCTGTTTCTCGCACCATCATTCGGATGCGGACTATAGTGTTAAGTTTCTCGCCAATGTCTTGCCATATTTGAGCCTTGGCTTAAATGTCATCAGCATTTTTACCTCAGCATGACTGGTGACACTTAGAGGAGGGTTGGCTAGAGAGTGCTGTCTTTCCATCTGAATCATCCATATTACTGAATGTTAGTTAGTTAGAATATAATTTACAGTTCGGTAATTAAATAAAACTTAATAAAAATAACGTAATTTTAATAAAAATATATCACATTTATAATATTTAAATAAAATAAAAACAAGAAAGAGTCAGGACCACTATATGCAGAAAAGACTTGACGGTGGCTGGTGGCTTTTGTGCAAATATGTGTAACGGATGTTTCTGCGTTTTATTTTACAGATAGAATGGTATAATCTGTTACTGGTTAATGGTTGCTGGGGCATTTCCTTTCCTTTGTTTCTGTTGCTGAGCTTCCATTTTGTGTGTGTACTGCTTGTGAGCATGTCTGGGAGCAGCAGCTGAAAGGAGGTGTTGTTCCACAGCAGTTATTTTGGAGGCTTTAAGGGGTGCCACTGAGGTAAGTTTGGCTCTCAA
>WWET01003569.1:160516-170708 GCA_011038615.1 Limnodynastes dumerilii
CCAGTGGTCCCTACCTGGCCAACCTTGCCACCAGCGAGCAGTTTGCCCACCAGCATCACAGTGCTCCCTGTGCCTCACCGCCAATCCCTACCTCAATGGGTAACAGGCCCCAATATTTTCCATTGGCCACATCAACCCCCATACCCCACCCACAACCCCACGAAGACTTCAGCTCAAATGCTTTTCAATACGAACACTTGTAGTTGAAGATATGATTTATTTATTATTCATTACTGTTTTGTTATTTATTATAATTTATTATTTACATTTGCAGTTTTTGTTATTATTTGTATTGTATTTGTTTCCCACAACATAACATTTTTCAATTGTTATCAGGTGTTTTCATTTCGGCTGTAACCTGCTATAGGTCAAATATTGAAGTTGAAAACAAGATGCATGCAGTAGTTAACAAGCAGGGAAAAAATCTTTCAATAAAACATTGGTGTTTGAAATCACATATCACATACCTTTAAATATCCCAATTTTGACACTTATCACACGCCTCTGGTATCAAGCTCCCCGAAGCTTGAGCTGAAATTGCACAGCTAAACTTTTGATCCTCAAATGACCTGAAAAAGCGCAGGGTTGCCACGAGACGTTGCTCAGGTGTGATGGCAGTATGCATCTTTGTGTCCTGTCTTTTAATGTATGGAGTCATGATATTCAGCAAATACAGAAAGGTCTCATCATCCATACGCAGAAAGTTTCGGAAGTCATGAGAATTATTCTCTCGAATTTCATTTACAAGAGACATATAAGAGAACGACTCTCTCTTTTTCAGCCATTCTTTCGTCCAACAACGCCGGCACCGCCGCCGTATTTTTTTCGGTTTTAGCCTTCAGCCGCATCAAGGTCACCAGAGTTAGACCGAAGAGTCCACACGCAAAAGCATGGTCATCCATCTCGCTCGGTTATGCCTGTAATGCATATGAATATATGTGTAGAGGAAGTTTATTGCGAATACTTCCTGAAAAAAAAAAATCAGCCACATGGCGAGGGACGCCCCTTATGTTAATACAGTATAAAAAGTCGGACGAGAACTGAAATTTAACGGATGGTGTATGGAGAAAATCTATTTTTTCTGAACCATTAAAGTGGTTGAATTATCGGGCTTTCCACACATTTTCGGGCGATTATCGTTTGAAAGTAGCACGGTGTATGGCACCGATATATCGTTTGGCTCTCCGCAGTAAAAACGTTGTGCATTTTCGATTGATCGATTGATTTCACGCGTAAATCGTAGAATCAGCACCTTTAGGGCACCTTTAGGGTCAGGCTGCAGGGGAGGGAAGGTTAGGGTCAGGCTGAGGGAGATGGAGGGTTAGGGTCAGGCTGCAGGGGAGAGAGGGTTAGGGTCAGGCTGCAGGGAAGGGACAATTAGGGTCAGGCTGCGGGAGATGGTGGGTTAGGGTCAGGCTGCCAGGAAGGGAGGGTTAGGGTCAGGCTGCGGGAGATGGTGGGTTAGGGTCAGGCTGCAAGGAAGGTTGGGTTAGGGTAAGACTTCCAGGAAGGGAGGGTTAGAGTTAGGTTAATGAGAGGGGAGGGTTAGGGTTAGAATTAGGGGAAGGTGTGGGGTACTTTTTTTCATTACCTTTCGGGGGACCAAAAGTTAGGTGCTCTGTGGATCAATTGCTTTGCCTCCTCGTTTAAAACTGGCTGGGAGGAAACGGTCCTATCGCAATAGGGCTGTTCTAAGCGGGGACCCACACCCGGCTGCGGGACATGGAGGGTTAGGGTTAGGCTGCAGGACATGGAGGGTTAAGGTCAGGCTGCGGGACATGGAGTGTTATGATGCGGGACATGAAGTTACAGTTAGGCTGCGGGACACGGTGGGTTAGGGTTAGGATGTGGGAAATGATCGATTACGGTTAGGCTATAGGACATGGTGAATTAGGGCTCATGACGGAGAAGGTCAGAGTTAGGTTTAGCCTGCAGGAAATAAAGGGATAGGCTTAGGAAAAGGTTAAGGTTAGCACATCAATTTACCAGGGATCTTCACAACTCCAGCAGTCGCAGCACTACCACTTTCTAAAATGCAGCTGCCGTACGCCGGTCTGCTGCAAAACATTTTACCGGCAAACCACATCCCACTGAAAGAGCCATATGAGGCTGTGGCTGTACTGCTCCAGACTCTGCCAGGTTCCTATGTACTTAATGAGTTTGTTTGTTTTTGAGAGAAGGAAAGAATTAACACATTGGTGATAAGAAGAATCGCTATAGCAACAGTTAGGAGTTAAATCACTCTAATTGGACCCTGGCAACTGTCAATGATAAATCATGGAATAAAGGAAACAGATAAAAAAAACACTTCAGTATTTACCATGAGTAGCACAGATCAGGTCAGCTGTGAATGACTTCTCTGGTTACATAACTATTAATTGCTCATTAGAAAGATCATCGAGTAGTAGTAAATAATACTTAATTGTGAGTTAAGCAATTAATGACTCATTATGTGACTGGATGAACAGCTGGGCTACTGTTATTCCAGAAATATAAATTGTAATTGTGTTGCAGTTGATTGCATAGATCCTTTATTAAAGTATATTAGCTGACAGAGCCAGCATACAGATTCTGGGGGCCAGTATTATTTAATTTCGCAGAACACCCATTTCCACATTGCAGAGCACACGGATGCCCAGACAGGTGCAAAATGTCTGTTAGGGAATTTAGAATGTAGATCCAATGGGCAGGGACTGATGTGAATGTGAAATATTCTCTGCAAAGCTCTACATCAGGGGTGGGGAGCCTTTTTTTTGCCAAGGGCCATTTGGGTATTTATAACATCATTTGCGGGCCATAGAAAATGATCAACTTAAAAATTAGTTTGCTATATTTGGTCAAAAATGTAATTAATTTACCCCAATGTGAGCTTTAGATAAAAATGCTGGCAGCGTCTCGGAGTTTCCTGATCAGGATCCTGGAATATGGAGAGTTTTAGGGTCCCTGGTGGCAGCTGGATTTGGAATCCGGAGCCTGTAGGACCCTACAGCTCTGAGCTCAAGAGAGCAAGCCTTGAAAAGCTAGTACATTACGGACGTCTGCTTCTGCTCGCGCATGTGCATTAGCGGACTTCCGCACTGCACTATTTGCATGGATACACAACTCTGAATCCGGGCCAAAGTCTCACCAAGTGTCCTGGATAACATCGGCCGTATTCAGAGATCCGTTTTCTTGGCTAATTCCGTGCATATTTTTACGATCAGACCAACTGCGCATGCGTAGTAACTTTATTTACATAGGTAATGTAGACTATACGAGCGGAAGTGCCTTACGGACGGACCTGTGAATCGCACGTTGGTACATACGGGCGGATATGCGACGCAAAAATACGCATGGGAAAATTTTAATAAAAATGGGGGGGGGGCATTTTAAAAAGTGGGCGCGACTATCATGAATCGCACGGGACACATACGCACGGGAATGCACTCGCAAAGTTAGAGGTGGTCTATGGTGACGGAAATCTCCGATAGCACAGCCAAGTGAGGGGAGTGTCGTGCTTGTGAGGGGGTTGGCTGCGCCATCCGTGCATATAGTTGCGATCCGATCGGCATACGGATCTCTGAATACGGTCCCATATCAGGATGAATGACTAGCAATACTTATCTCTTGATCAATTCCACTGCAGTGCCATCAATCTGCACCATGTGTTCTGCTCACTGATTCGAGGACTTCCAGATGAGACGACCCTGTTGACCTCGTTGTAGCTGCTTTCCCTGTGCCGGGTCTGTGACTGACCCTTCTTACGCAGGGATCAATTGTCTAAATCAAAGATTAGGGGGACGGGTATGACATATATTGCACTATATATAGTGGAAGTGAGGTAACGGTGCGGCATAGGGTACCAGTTAGAGATGATGAACCCTACTCCGGTCAGAGAACAACAAAGTCTGATGGTCGTTTTGTATTAGCGGCTTGTTTCCAGTTCACCTTTTTTATTAAATATGATATAAATGTTGGTGTGTGAAGACTTCCAGCGATCTGGGATTACAATGGAGCTCCTCCGTTTTCTCCTCATAGTAAGTGCCCTGGCCGTGGCACATCACCTTCTGCAGGCATGTCCCACAAATCGCCACTGTCACAGAGGAGACCAGCAGCATGTTATGTATGGTATACATGCCAAATAATGGAAAAGCGTCAACTTGAAATACAGAAACTCAAAAGCTCAATATAGCATTAATGGCGCTACATTAGAAACTACTGAGGAGGAAAGGGATCTAGGAGTCATTATTTCAATGTAGCCAAGCAATGTAACAAAGCAATGAGCAAGGCAAGTCAGTAGTAGCAGAGAGAGAGAAGTAGTGATGTCACTTATAGGTCATTGGTGCGGCCTCACCTGGAATACTGTGATCAGTTCTGGAGGCCATAGACCGGATTCATAATAACGCATTTTTATACTTACGTGCCTAGATATCCGTGCCGGGATACTACGCATGCGGGCCGTATTCAGTTTAGTGATTTTTACTGCTGCGCATGCGTAGTAAATTTTTAACGCAATCTACGTATCTTTTCCTTACGTAGATTGCATATATGCGGTTTAAAAGACTGAATATACACAATCTACGTAAGGAAAAGATACGTAGACGTAAAAAATTTACTACGTATGCGCAGCAGTAAAAATCGCTGAACACCGGATGTGTATGTTATACGTCCGGTAGTCTGAACACGGCCCGACATACAGACAGAGACCAGAGGAAGCAGCTATGTATAGCCTGGAGCAGAAAATGGACAGGGGGGATATAATAGCAGAGGTCAAATGTATCATAGGGTGCAACCAGATACACTGTGGTTATACCCCTTATAGACTGTAATGGTTTAGTGCAAATATACACCTAAATGCAATGTCAGCACATACTTCCCTTCATCTCATCGCTAGTGAGGAGTCACTTACCAAAACATTTCTTATTGCGGTCTCTGTCACTAACTTCCTCACAATTTCAGGGGGTGCAATGGCTCCACCGATCAACCCTAAAGCAAAATATAAATATGAGGGTTACTGAGATCAATCCAAGCTCTGGAAAAAAACAAAACAGTAAATAACATAATATAGACTTTGTGTTATACATTTCTGCATGGTACAATATTAAAGGGTATTTTGTGCTTTTAAAAACTTGTTCTTTATAATGTTTTAATCATCATTATAAGATGTTTTTATATATTTTTCTTTATCATTTATACATTTCATGTTGAACTAAAGGAAGATGGAACCGAGGGCATATAAACGCCTCGGCCTCGGCTGTGGGCTGCCCCTCCTCACACGCTTACACAGGCCACACATTAGGGGATCCAATTAGCAACTGGGTGGGGGGTTTTAAGGGGTATAAAAAAGGGCAGCCATTTTCTGCAGCATCGCTCTTCGTTTCTTTCCCTCCCTCCTCGTCCCATTGTTTAAGCATTGTTTAACGTGTTTTTTCTCTTTCAGCTGGGGCATGATTTGGCAGTAGTGGTCGGGAACAGCAAGATTATTCAGCGCATGGGGAAGGGATTTTTCTTGGTAGGGATAGGTACACACCCCCGATTATGATAGAAGGCCAAGCCAAGTGGCAGGGTTCCTTTCTGCCGCCAGTCGCGTGCACTGTGAAGGGGGTTAGTACCCGGTTTCTGATCCCTACCTTGGGGGGGGCGCTTTTAAACAGGGGATGTCTGTCTTGTTAATTACACCACCTTAGCTGCTGTTTCCCACCTGCTATCTGCCGCCACCTACCTCAAATTCTATAGTCCTTACCAGTGGCGGAAGTACCGGAGGCAATGGAAGCGCTCGCCTCCGGGCGATAGCCCGGAGGGGGGCACTTCTTCATTCCATTGCCTCCCTCCTGCCTGGCCAGTGGTCTCCCCGATTCCCCTCAGTCTCTAGTCAGTAAGACTCCCGCTGCAGAGCTGGCTGTGCAATGCACAGCCGCTCGCAGCTATCTTCACAAGACACCAGCGTGACCTAAGGTCACGCTGGCGTCATGCTTCAGCAGAGGGCGCGCAGCAGAGGAGAGTGCTAGAAGCAAGACGGCAAAGGTAAGATGGAGGGCAGTTGGGGAACGGGGATTTGGAGGGCACAGTGCGCACACAGAGACAGCAGCTGCAGCATAAACACTGGGACACATTAAGCCAGGGGCAATAATGTTAGGTGGACAGTGTCATAAATGAGAGAGGCAATAAGGCTGGAATTAGGCATTATGGATGCACAGAAGGAGGCGGTATAAGGCTAACTGGACACCAAGAGGGGGCAATATGACTGGGTTAACACAAAAGGAGGGGGCAATAAGGATGCTGGCACAGAAGCTCCCATCTGAGGTGGTTGAGGCCAATACAGTAGAACAATTTAAACATGCTTGGGATAAATATAAGGGTATCCTAAATTGTAAACCAAATTGAGGGTAAATAGGGTCTAGGGTCAGTATAGGTTTGAATAAACAAATGGGCAGACTAGATGGGCCATGTGGCTCTTATCTGCCGTCACTTTCTATGTTTCTATGTTTCTATTATACTCAGGAACATCTGATGGTTACATACCGGAAGTGAGAGTTGAGGTGAGAGATACAAAGTCTGGCTGTGCCAAAGCATCGATATACATGGTAGGCGTCCCAATCACATGTGTGCATCTGTTTAACATTGACAGAACAGCATATCAAAATGAGAGAAGTAACATACTGGGGGCCAATCAGTCTTCACTAAATGCCTGCTGGAATGTATATACAGAGAGATTTATAATTGGCTACTCAAGTATACAAGGAAATAATAAGTACATGGCACCCCCCGCCCCATGCACTGCTGCAGGACCCACCAGTTTCAGATAAAGAGCAGCGGCCACCTGCGACATTATATCATCAGCATGCGTATGATGAATATGCGTATGGTGGGGAATAGTACTAGTGCTGCTCTGCACAAGGAGGAAAGGGGGCCCCACATAACGCTTTGCCCTGGGCCCCTCTACTGCTATGTGTGGCCCTGCTGTGGCTGATGCAGGAAATGTGTGATAACAATAATACAGGTCAGGGATTTATAAAGGTACCTCTAATATCCATATTCATTTAAAGTTAGGCTGCATTATGTATTATAACACAAGTCTTCCTGATTCTGGAGTAATAATATCAGAACTCTATAATTATAAAGCAATAAAAGATCCAACAGTCATTTACATAGGATCACAGTAATTACTTCTCATTGGAAACGGCTTCTACCAGAGCGCGGGCTTCAAAACTTGGAGACGGCAAAACCAGCGTAGTACCATAGACGCCCATCATAAGACTGCCAATCACAGAGCCCATGCAGTGATACAGAGGCACTGGAAGAGCCACACGGACTACCTATAAGAGTGGCAGGGAAGAGAGTCAGCTCTGATGGTTCGGCTGGATAAATCCATGGGCGCGGTATGTTCTGCCTCTCACCTTCTTCCAGTCATAGCCAAACCTCTTCCCTACAGCAATGGCATTATTTACAATGTTATGGTGGCTGAGAGTGGCTGCTTTGGGTTGTCCAGTCGTTCCCTAAGACAGAACAGAGTAAGTGACGTGTTACACAGGTAGATTTGGTTGTAGATTTCAGTGTTATTCATTATTATCCTTTATTTATAAGGCACTACACAGTTAACACAGCACAGTGCAGTGCAGCAGTGTTCAAGTAACCTAAGATGGCTGCCGTTCTCCATTTTGTTTATACTTTTATGTGTACGTGTTATCAATATAGAGTAAAAGATGTTTCAGGAACTGTGCAGAAACACACTTTCCTGTGCAAGGCCAAGACATGCCGATAAGGATGTCCTTGATATGAACAGAGGGTACATCATACTAACATTATGCAATCCTAGCATATACTGCACATAGGGGGAATGTATAAATTAATAACATAAGAAGTACCAATTAACTTGTGTAACACATGATTATAACCAGTGGTGGGATTCAAAAAAATTAACAACAGGTTCTATGTCCTAATGACTATTTTAGGTATACCACAAGATATGCCGAAAGGTCATTTAATAAGAGAAAGGTTCTCTAACGATGGTCCCTTACTAAACAATGATCAATATGATTATCCTCTGATTGGGCAGATTATCACGTAGTGTATAGCAAGGACTGATTTGTTGGAATGCCGATAAAATTGTACCATGACGTTCTGACCCGATAAAGACAGTTTAGACTGACTTGAATAAAGAAGGGCGGATCCTGGCCCGTATTCAGACCACCGGACATATTGCATATATGTCTGATGTTTCCCGAAATGTGATACTGCGCATGCGTAGTAATTTTTAACATAATCTACGTATTTTTTCATTATGTAGATTGCGTATATGCAGTCTTTCAGGGCCTCTATTAGGATAACGACATACCTGAAATAATTCTTTTTTCTGTTGCCGGTAACAATACTACAGATATTGCAGTAGTTGGCAACAGAACAGAACCAGGATCATTAATGTGAAATAATTATTCTCTGTATGATCAGGAGGAGAACGGTGCAAAACAGAAGGGAATAAAGTAATTGGATCTCACAGATGTGAACTGGATATTAATGGGATCATCACAGGACAAATACTTCTGTAAATCTTGCAGCTGCTTCACATACTGTGTACTCCCAGCATCCATCACTTCCTGATACTGGAAAGCACCTGGATACTTCTGCTCCAAGGTTATGACTATGCGTAGATCTGGGAGTCTGCAGAGCAGGAGAAGGGAGAGACAAGATAAAACATTCCGACCCCTTAACACAAATCTAATCAACCTCTGGCACTACAAACTCCAAAATGCTTCAACAGCACAGGCATAACTGATACCTGGCAAAGCATGATGGGTAATTTCTACAAAGAACTTGCAGCCACTGACAGCTTAGCTCTCTTCCTAGCTCACATATCCTCTGTGGGTATGGGGTGGGTGGCTGCCTAGGGCCCCCCTCTTCTCTGGGCCCTGTAGCAGTCAAACCCCTGCACCCACAGTAGTCACGATTCTGTCTGTGCATCTGTTCTCTGAAAACAAAAGTTGGGGGGAGCAATCCCTGAAGAGAAGAAAAGTGAGGACAGGTAAGTGTCTGGGGTAGGTGTGTTTTGGGTATTTAAATCAGTGTAAACAGTAAGTAGGAGGGAGATGGGAGTCAACTCAGTATGGATTGGGAAGAGGGGGGTTAGTTCAGTGTGCTCTGGGGAAAGGGATTCATTTTGTGTAAATTTCTGTACATGGGATATAATTTGGTGTAAATTGGGGATGAAGGTGGTTAAATTAGTGCAGATTTGGGAGGGGAATTAATTCAATGTGGGAAGTAATTCAACAAGACCTGGGTAGTATAAAAGAAAATAAATAACATAACAAGCAATCTATATATTTATCTTTTCTATTGGGGACCCAAACAAATGACTTTCCAAGGCCCTATGAAGTCTAAATCCATCACTATTCATATCAAACTTGGGACAGACGATGCAAGTGTCTTGGAGCATTCATTAATCTGGTGTTCTTCCAACTAGCTCTGAGTACAGTTATAGTTATAGGGATAGATCCCGAGCTACGTACGCTAGCGTATTTACGCTAGCCGGTAACGTAAAAACGCAGTTTTGTATGTACTAAAGATGTTACGCTGGTTCCGGTGCGCGCGTCAGCCAGGGTGGCTGCGTTTTTACGAGCTCCTCTGAAGATCCCATCCATTTGCTGCCATCCAGGGTTTTTGTGAGCTAGAAACTACCTTAGCTCCCCTGGCAATAGCAGAGGATAAGCCCAGGCAAGTGAGAAGGGTACTCCCCGGCTCCCTGGATTTATTTTGCCCGGAAGGCTAGCCCGACATCTGCGGGCATTAAGGCTTCCGCCATATTGATTGGGCGAGTGCCGCTGGAACCCCGTCTTGCGGTGGAGGCTGGGGCTGGACCTGGAGGGGGCGACAATGATTCTCCCTGGATTTATTTTGCCCGGAAGGCTAGCCCGACATCTGCGGGCATTAAGGCTTCCGCCATATTGATTGGGCGAGTGCCACTGGAACCCCGTCGGAGCCTCGTCCCTGGACCTAGAAAGAGCGCTTACTGACCTGTGGTTGTCCTTGCGGGCATCCAGGGGGTTGGTGAGGTGCTGGTAGCCGGTCCACTGGCGGGAGGTACGGAGTGCGGAGTGGGGGGCCTTGGTTTTTCGTGGAGACCACGTGGGCGCTGTATTGACCGCCGGAGGCTCATCTGAGAGGGCACGCTGTGGAGATTCTGCGGGAGGAGTGTTTCTTCTGTGGCTCTTGCGGTGGA
>WWET01003570.1:0-30461 GCA_011038615.1 Limnodynastes dumerilii
CGGCACCCATATACCACGTGCAAACACCGGGAGACAGAATCTAATCTAAGCATCCGACCGCTATCCCTGCAGAATCCCCCAACTAGCAACCTTACGGTTGCGCTTCGCTCATGCCTGAGTCAGTAAGAAAGCCCTACACTCACACTAACATTACCCATACCCCGGACATCAAGAGGTGGAAAAGATGCAGACTCCCGGTGCACCGAGGTCTGCAGTACACAAGGTCCCAACACGCATATCGCTGCTGCTTCTTCAGGGGAAAAGGTGTGCAGGTGGATCCATTCATTCCCAGTATTTGAACTCAAACGGACCAATAGTAATAGTAAGGCTCCCTGACACACCTGAGGAATAATTGAAAGACGCAATGATAAATTATAAGTATAGTGCTGTGTTATATAAATCAAAGGAAAGGATAATCCCAGGATAGCTAATTACAATCTCAATACCTGCAAGTAGAGAATAGCACAATTATGAGTTATAACAAAAAAGTTTGCGATCATATATGCAAATAAAGCATGCCAAAGAACATTTAACCCTCAGTTAGCCATGTCAATCAAGCCTAAAGGGCAAGGGCCATATGTTAAGGTTGAGTGCATATAATTATATCATAAGTTCATTAGACCTAGATGTGCTATTAGCCTCAGTCATGTAACATTAAATAGGGATAAGCATATAACAGTCACATATGTCCTTAGTTAAATCCCCAATATAAACCGGCAAAGGATTTTATTATATTATATTATCTTTTGTACAACATATTAATACAGCCTATCCAGGAATTTTATTATATTATCTATTGTACAACACATAAATACAACCTATTAAGGAATGCCAAGGACAAATATAAACTCTGAGATGCCAACCTAAATCCTTACCACAGCTTTAAAAGATATATATATACACAAGAAGGAAGGTCATCAAAAAGTCTACAGGAATAATGAAATTATTTGAATCATCGGGTGCCGATGATTCAAATTTACCCTACAACAATCCTTTAGCTCCTGCCTATAATTATCTTATATGTTTCCCACTACATGCCTATTATGTCCAATATAATACTATAGGATATATATGCGTTTTTGCACTATTTCTAACATTATGCTAATTGTGCTTTATGATATTTACATGTTATTCTCTTATATTATATATGGATAATTGTTTGGTCATAGACCTTATCCTTTGTATTTTTGATATCAGGCAATCTCTATGCTATTTTTGCCCTATCTCTGGGGACATAATATAATTCTGATGTTATATGTGGATATTTTTTCTGCATTATCTACCTTTTGTATCCCAATATCTGTATAATTATATCTTTTGAGATTTGGATACTTTCAATATCCATAATACAATATTATTTGTATATATGTGGAGGAATTTTATCTTAATGTTTTCGCTGAAAAAGGTTTTTCTTATGTTTTAATATTGTTAATAATAAAGTACAAATATTTTAGTATATATTTTTTCTATATTTTTATTTATTTTGGTATAATTGAAAGACAATCTATTAGCTGTGCATCATAAGAGACCCTGCTTTTTGTCTCTCTTGACTATTTGTAACAATGTCTATTTCTTGGGACCTCAAGATAGCACGCTCTAATATCTTTTTTCTATTTATGGGGTATACATTTTGACTAGTGCAACACATTTCTCTCTTTGTGTCTTGATTACAAACACATGACACAATGTATACCACTAAAGAAACATATAAATATCATCACATAACGATATAGGCTTACCTTCACCTAATGAGCTGCTGACACATGCATCGCCGGGATGACATGAGGTTCAGAAGTCAGCCGCCCGATCGTCGTACTTCCCGAACCTCGATTTTCCGTGCCTCGCTTAACCGTGGATCGGATTATCCGGGTGCGCGGTAACGTGATCAGACACGTTGCTTTGACGTCTCCTTTGACGTCTCCTGAACATTTGTTACTGTACAGTACACTGTACTTACCCCTAAAACATGTGTCCTGCATAAGGTTAAAATTGAATTTTATGTACAGTATATAGAGTAGTGTACTGTATTACAGCATGATTACATTTTACTAGCGTACTAGTACTAATACAGTACTTTACTTGCGTACTAGCGTTTATCATATGTTCTGCATAAGGTTAGAATTGAATGTTCTGTACTGTACTATATTACAGCATGATTAAATTTTACTAGCGTACAAGCGTTTACTGTATTCATTTAATACTGTATTTTGAATCTTCAATCTTGTTCGATTATCCTTGGTTTTCGATTATCCAGCTGAAGGGTGTCGGTCATTAGCCCGGATAATCGGGGTTCTACTGTATATATATATATATATATACAAAATCCAAAGAGAGGTTGCGCAAATTAGTTTGTTAAAGTAATATACACGGCAGGTGCACTAGGCTGGGGATTTGTACAAAAAGCAAGGCAATGCCTGGCACTCTAGCCATTACTCAGTAACTAAATATGCATTTCTATATATATATATATATATATATGGAGAAGGGGCACTTCATGGTGTAGAAAATCTTTTATTATAAAAGCAAGTAAGAATCGTAACAGTGGGAAGTGTGCCATAGACAAATGAACCAACCGAATTGATTCAAACAAGCATTTCATCACCCCTCCAGCAGGCAGACAAGGTAACTGTTCATCCAGTGTCCTGGACAACAAGCTACAGAGTTCCTTAGAGCCTTCCAAATGCTGATGGGTGAATGCTCAATCGAGTAGCAAGGTAGGAGTTAGTGCTCCACCTATACATGTTTCATTACAGACCTGACTACTTGCTCCTCGTACTTGCTTTTACAATAAAAGATTTTCTGCACCATGAAGCACTCCTTCTCCATTCTTTTTTCTAGATGTGTTTTGAAGACCACGGAGTGTCAGCTGATTGAAGGGAGCTGCGGCTATTGAATTTAATCTGGTGCCAAAATTTGTATTTTCTCAGCTTGCGGACTTACTCCACACAGTGGACTGGATACGTATATATATAGATATATATAGATAGATACATACATACATATTTCTGCTCCGAGTAGAACTGTCAATCAACTTAGCCCACAAGTAGGCGCCTAGTCAGGAGTCCTTCTGCTCATTTGTTTATCGGCCCTGAGGACGTCCTGAAGGGTATATTCATACCTGAGGACAAATCGCGTTGTCTCCTATTTGATACATCTACTATTTTAAAGAGACCTATTTCCTAAGTCTGGTGAGCGTGAACGGCCATTGAAAAAGAAAAAACGTCTCTACACAATTACATCAAGGTCCGGTCAGCCCCAGGTGGGAGTAGACGCTGTCTACCTGCAGCGAAGATATCTGCTTTCATCTTTGAATGCAATGTCTAGCATTGTACATTGTATGCATATTTTATATCTATAACCAGTAGTGTTTATCTTTTTAATGCACCATGATCTGGTGATCTCAATTCTTTTCCCTTTGGTTTTACTCTACACGTGGACCAGAAACAAAGCAAACTGTGTATGAGCCTAACAGTAAGGTTATATATGGTAGGCATATATTCATTATATATATAATATATGTCCTAATTACTGTATTGAGAATACTTTACTATGACTCTTTCTTATCTTTTCATCCTATATATGTGTTTTGTAAGTGATTGTCTATATTGTTCACATTCATTTGTTAGTATTGTTTATAGGGCACCCCCCATTTTATTTATGTTTTTATTTCTATAACTTGTATTGAGCAGCAAGTAATTATACTTTGGGTTTTAGAGAGCAGCCCCATATTATTGTTTTTTGTTTTACAAACAATTTCCATTCTTCTAAACTCTTTTTAATCAATTGAAGTTATTAGTGCTAATTATTGAGGTAGAGCACTGACTGACGCAACTATATATATATATATATATATATATATATATCCATTCTTGTGTGGAATTCCTCATGTCCCAAGTGATAGGCATGTTGGACCATATTCAGAGAACCGTTTTCACGGCCAGTTCCATGTGTAATTTTAGGTACATTTCAACTGCGCATGCGTAGTTACTTATTTCACGTAGTATACGTACACTATATGCATGTATGTGTCTCATGGATGGACTTGTAAATCGCACTTGAATACATACGTCCCAATATGCGACGCAAAAATACGCACTTGAATATTTAAATAAAAATGGGCGGGGGAAGGCATTTAAATGAAGGTATGTGGGCGCGACTAACATGAATCGCATGTACGGAGGACACATACGCACTCAACTGCTGATGGAAAGTTATAAGTGGTCTATGGAGGTGGAAGTCACCGACAGCATGACCGAGAGAGGGGAGTGTCATGGGTGTGAGGGGGTTTGGCCTGCACTGGCCGTGCGTACTTTTAAGGAAACGGTTCTCTGAATATGGCCCATTATCATAAAGAATTATAGGTGGGTTTAAATGCCTGCGCTGGCTTTTTAATTTTTTTTTTCCTTTTTCTTCCACAACATCTTCTCAAAGAATTTCATAATTTTGTCTGAATGCATTTAAGACACTGACAAAGCGATGTTAGAGCTGACATTCCCTTCCAATGTAACATTCCCACCTGAATCAGCAAGCTCACCTGGATCAACAATATTTGCAGCTTTTGGAAGATGTTCTCCTCTCGGATGGATTGGACCCATGTGATAGACCTGGCATAGGTGAGAAACATTAGATTCTGCCACTTAACTCACAGTGCTAACTCTTAATCTCTTTCTACCAGGACAGCCACTATCAATTGTAGTATGAATTTGAATGGTCTAAACCCAATAATGGCATAAAGTCATATTATAATCCCTGTGGAGGTCCTCTCAACTCTTAAATTCCAGTGTTAACATAAGGCCAGAAACCTGGCTGGAAAATTACAAGAAGGAAAGGTCACTGTTAAGGTGCAAAATCATAAGAGCAGGGAAATGTGAAAGACAACCCCTAGTTGAAACCTAAACTGGTGATATCTGCATGATATCTGGTAATCCCTCTGGAATGGAATCAGACTAAAGAGTGCTTTAAGAATGCACAGAATAGAAAAAGTCTGTGTCACGGCTAGAGGATTTTGTGAATCCATGTCGGAAACCAGGGGAGTAATTGGACGAGCTGGTGTGAATTGAAAGCAAGCGGGTTTAATGTAAGTCTGTCGCATGGAATACAGAGCAATGAACAATGATTGAATTAGGAAAGGAAATGTCCAATGGTAGTGAAGTAGGATCGGCTATGCTGGAGTGAGGTAGTAATACCGGAAGTGCGAATAATGGTACGTCGGGATGGCGTGATGAGGTGCGCCGTGTTGGCGTGACAAGATGCGCCGGATTGGCGTGACGAGGTGCTCCGGGTTGGCATGACGAGGTGCGCCGGATTGGCGTGATAAGGTGCGCCGGATTGGCGTGACGAGGTGCGCTGGGTTGGCATGACAAGGTGCGTGGCGTGCGAATCAGGATCACCAGGACTGAATCAGGATTAGGCTCAGGATTACCAGGATCAGACTCAGGCTCAGGAACACCAGGACTGGATCAGGATCAGGCTCAGGATCACCAGGACTGGATCAGGATCAGGCTCAGGCTCAGGATCACCAGGACTGGATCAGGATCAGGCTCAGGCACAGGATCACCAGGACTGGATCAAGCTCAGGCTCAGGCTCAGGATCACCAGGACTGGATCAGGCTCAGGCTCACCAAGACTGGATCAGGATCAGGCTCAGGCACAGGATCACCCGGACTGGATCAGGCTCAGGCTCAGGCTCACCAGGACTGGATCAGGATCAGGCTCAGGCTCACCAGGACTGGATCAGGATCAGGCTCTGGATCACCAGAACTGGATCAGGATCAGGCTCTGGATCACCAGAACTGGATCAGGATCAGAGGATTACCAGGACTGGATCAGGATCAGAGGAGTACCAGGACTGGTCATAGCTATGACTTTGAAGAAGGGCTGAGTACAGCCTGAAACGCGTCGTCGGGCCGGCCAAATTGACCCTTGACGTCACTCCAGGGGACCCGTCAGCAAGACCACGTGTGCACACCGTTCCCGGGTATTACATCGCAGCGGCAGTCATCGGTGGTCGGGCTTTCTAGCTTTCCCTGGTAGGACGTTTGAAGCTCCTTTTTAGCAAAGTTTTTTATTGTATGGAACTAATAAATGTTTTTTGATTTTATTTTACATGCGTGCAATCACTGGAAAGAGTCTGTTTAAAAGCATCACCCAAATGGAAGGAGCCTATGGACTGTTTTAATATTTGTAACATACACCTTATTAATTTACATACTGGCACTCCTTTCCCTATGAGATTTCCAGCGCTGTGACCTCTTTATCACACTTTGTACCTTATATACCATTTTTATTAGAGATTTGAGACATCTCTAGATAATTAGGTTACGCTGCTGGAGATATAGGTGCGCTTTATTTCTTTGAACCATCTTCCTTGTTTTTATACTTTGGAAGACCAAGTTGTTCTGGTAATGATGGTAAGTGTTGCAGCGTTTAAATAGAGCGCCCTGCGCGCTGATTGGCTGGAGGACTGGACCAGGTAAGCATTCATTGGTGGCTCAGGGTCACGTTGGCATAAGTGCGGTGTCTGCCGCAAATATCCGTGACAGTACCCCCTCCTTTAAGGGTGGCCTCTGGACGCCCAATCAGAGTCTTGGTAGAATGATTGGCAAGAAATTTCAGACATCAGAGGCGTGGATCCAGGCGCGCTCCTCAGGACCAAATCCTTTCCAATCCACCAAATATTCAAGATGGCCATGGCGGACTTGGGAATCTACAATCTCTTTGATTTCGAATTTGTCCTCCTGAACTTCAGTGATTCGAGAAGGTTTTCTCAGAGGTGCTGAAAACTTGTTGATCACAAGCGGTTTGAGCAGGGACACATGAAAGGAGTTGGGGATTCGAAGGTGAGGAGGAAGGTCCAACTTGTAGGCCACTGGATTGATGACCTTACTGATTTTGAAAGGACCTAAGAACCTAGGAGTGAACTTCATGGAGGGTACCTTGAGACGAAGGTTTTTTGAGGCCAGCCATACCTGGTCCCCTGGGTGAAGTGGGGGAATGGCACTTCTTTTGCGATCAGCGCAAATTTTGTACCTTTTGGAAGCTTTCAGAAGTGCAGTTCTCACCTTCTTCCATATTCCTGCAAAGTTTTCCAAAGTTGATACGGAAGCGGGCACTGAAGAAGCTGGGAGTAGAGAGAAGGGTGGAACCCTGGGATGATATCCGTAATTCACCTTAAAGGGAGTGTTGTTCAGGGATTCGTGATAGTGCTGATTATGGGAGAATTCTGCCCATGGTAGGAGAGTCACCCAATCATCCTGGGACGAGGAGGCGTACAGACAGATGAAGGTCTCCAGATCCTGATTAACTAGTTCAGTCTGTCCGTTCGTCTGTGGGTGGTAGGCGGTGGGAAACTTCAAATTGATCTGAAGGCTTTTGCAGAGTGATTGCCAGAAATGAGCCGTGAACTGGACCCCTCTGTCTGATACAATTTCCTCTGGACATCCATGAAAATAGAAGATGTGAGAGATGAACAATTGGGCTGACGGAAGACCTTTGAGTGGTATGAAATGGGCCATTTTTGAGAATCGGTCCACAACCACCCAAATGGTGTTGTACCGATTACAAACAGGTAAGTCCGTAATGAAGTCCATAGAAGTCTATAGAAATATGGTCCATGGAGCTTTAGGGACTGACAGAGGCTAAAGAGTTCCTGATGGTGGCTTCCATGAAGTTTTATGTTGTGCGCATTGCGTGCAAGCTGCTACATAAGCCTTGACATCTTCACGAAGTGATGGCCACCAATAGCCTCGGGAGATAAATGCCAAGGTCTTGGTGATGCCCACATGTCCCGAGAATTTGAAGGCATGGGACCAATGCAGGAGTCTCTTCCTAAGAGTGACAGGCACAAAGGTTTTACAGACAGGAACAGAGTGAGTGGTAGCAACTGAGACAGGATTTAAGATGAAGTGATCTTCTTTCTCCTCAAAACCCTCTGGTGAGAATAGCCTTGATAAGGCATCTGCCTTGCGATTTTTGCTTCCCGGCCGAAAATGAAGCTGAAGATTGAAGCATGCGAAAAAAAGAGACCACCGAGCTTGATGTGGATTGATACATTGGGCCTGATCCAGCGCTACGAAAATTCGCACGACGGGCGAATGCGAACGTACGCTCGTCGTATCAACCTACACGCCCCTAGCACTCCCATAGTAAAGTCCCTGCTTACGGCGGCTATACCCTACACTGGGTACGACCGTCGGCCGTACGAAAATTCGCACAAAATACGCTGAGAAAATACGCTTAGCACGCCCATACTGTACAATTTAAATGGCTATCCCCGCCTCCCTGTAGTAAAACGGGCGCCCAGCCGACCATCGTAAAAAAAATACGCCCAGCGAGCGAAAAATACGCTAACGATACGCCCGCTATTCGCTCATGACGCTCGGGCGACCGGAACCTGTCATACTGGGCATGCGCATTGCGAATTTTTTGCCGAAAATTCGCATACGATGAGCGTACGCTCGCTTGCGGTCGTTGCTCTGGATCAGGCCCATTGAGCGGTCTTGAAGTAGAGCAGGTTCTTGTGGTCGGTGAAGACTGTAACAGGGTGAGCTGCTCCTTTAAGTAGATACCGCCATTCCTCCAAAGCAAGTTTCATGGCGAGAAGTTCTTTCTCTCCGATAGCATAGTTCCTCTCGTCCGGGAGGAACTTCCTAGAGAAGAAACTGCAGGGATGGATTTGGCCGTTGGGGAACTTCTGTGACAAAACGGCTCCAATACCTTCAGAGGAGGCGTCTACCTCCAAGAAGAAGGGTAGAGTGACATCTGGTTGACGGAGCACTGGAGCTGAAACAAAGGCCTCTTTTAGCCGCCGGAATGCCTGTTGGCTCTCTACAAGCCATTTCGCAGTGTTGAAGCCTTTGCGGGTCAAAGATGTGATAGGAGCGAGGATGGTAGAGTAGTCTCGTACAAATCGTCTATAGAAATTTGCAAAACCGATGAACCTTTGAATGCCCCTCAAGGTGGTAGGTTGAGGCCAATCCAAAATGGCTTGTACTTTAGCGGGATCCATCTGGATCTGGGTACCGGACAAAATGAAGCCAAGGGAAGGGATGCTGTCGGTTTCAAATGTACATTTCTCCAGCTTGTACCATGGTACCATTGTACCTCTTGTACCATGGTGTGGTGGGTAGTCAGGTCCTGGGAAAAGATCAGAATGTTGTCCAAATATACTACCACCGATTTGTTCAGAAGGTCTCGGAATATTTCATTAACGAAGCCCTGGAAGACAGCGGGGGCATTGCTTAGGCCAAAGGGCATCACAAGGTATTCATAATGACCCTCCCGTGTGTTAAAAGCCGTCTTACATTCATCACCACTTCTGATTCTGATTAAATTGTACGCTCCTCTCAGGTCAAGTTTGGTAAATACTTTAGAGCCCTTGATACGATCAAACATTTCCGAGATCAACGGCAGGGGATATCGATTTTTGATTGTTATGTTGTTTAGACCATGGTAGTTGATGCAGGGACGAAGGCCTCCGTCCTTTTTTTTAACAAAAAAGAATCCTGCACCAGCCGGGGAGGAAGAGGGGTGGATTAAACCTCTGGCGAGATTGTCTTGAATGTACTCAGTCATCGCTTGGGTCTCAGGAAGTGTTAACGGATAGGTTCTCCCTCTGGGGGGCGTAGTACCAGGTAGCAAATCAATAGGACAGTCCCAAGGACGATGGGGTGGTAAGGTTTCTGCAGCTTTTTTACTGAAGACATCCCGAAAGTCCTGATAGTGAATAGGAATGTCAGGATTTGAGGCAGGCTTGGCGTGGCATTGTGGAACCACTCGAGACAGACAATTCTGGAAACACTGTTTTCCCCAATAAATGATTTGAGAAGATGACCAGTCTATGTGGGGATTATGAGTTTGGAGCCAAGGTAATCCCAGAATGATGGGAAGACTGGCTGAAGAGAGAACTAAAAACTGGATGGTCTCCTCATGGAGAATTCCTTTCCGGAATTTGATAGGAGCCGTTCGGTGAGTGATAGTTCCACCGGGAATTCGGCTGCCATCTACTGCCGTGAGGTAGGTCGGCGTGGCGATTTTGTCAGTTGCAATTCCGAGCTTCTGAATGAGGTGGTTGCAAATAAAATTTTCGGCAGCCCCGGAATCAAGGAGGGCGGTCAACGGTGTTTCCGCGGAATTAATGATGAGGGTCACAGGTAGTGTACAGTCTTTAGAGGCGGAGGATCATAAAGGTACTCCTAACTTTACCTCCTCCAAGGAGGTTAGGAGCGGCCATTTCCCGGACGTTTGGTGCATTTAGGCGAAGATGACCGGATTCACCACAGTAGAAACAAAGGTTGTCTTTGATCCTCCTCTGATGTTCTTGAGCAGTCAGTTTAGACCGACCTAACTGGATGGGTTCCTCAGGAGGTGGAGTTGGAATCCTGGGGCGAGAAGACACAGTGACCTTTGGACGAGAAGCCTCCCTTCTTTCAGAAGCCCTTTAACGAGAAAGAACATCTACCTGGATGCATGTAATTATCAAGTCGTTAAAGGAGCTAGGCAGTTGGGAGGAGATTAGATTGTCCTTTATGCGGTCAGCAAGACCGTTCCAGAAGACAGATATCAAAGCGTCTTCACCCCAGGTTAGCTCAGAGGCAAGTGTCCGAAATTAAACCACATATTGTCCAACAGTAAGTTCTCGTTGGTGAAGACGTAAGATATCAGTGGCAGCTGAGGTAGAGCGACTAGGCGTGTCGAAAATAATCTGGAAAGTTTCCAGGAATTCTTTCAAATTGGCCAGAAGAGGATCACCTTTTTCAAGAAGTGGAGATACCCAGTTCAAGGCTTGGTCAGAGAGTAGCGAAATGATGTATGCTATTTTAATTTTATCACAACGAAAGTTCTCAGGTTGGAGTTCAAAGTGCAACAAGCATAAGTTCAGAAATCCCCGACATGACTTTGGATCACTGTCATATATAGCGGGAGTAGACAAGGAAATTCTTGGGCCACTTGAAGCAGAAGACGAATCAGGAGTTTGGTTCTGATGTAGCACTGCGTGCTGAAAGGCACCCACTTGATTGGCTAATTCATGTAAGCAGGATACTACTTGACCAATTGTAGCTTCTTGTCGCTCAAGTCTCTCTTCCAAGGTAGGCAGTGTCCCTTGGTGGTTTTCCCCAGTAGGATTCATGGGACCAGAACAAACTGTCACTGCTAGAGGATTTTGTGAATCCATGTCGGGAACCAGGGGAGTAATTGGACGAGCTGGTGTGAATTGAAAGCAAGCGGGTTTAATGTAAGCCTGTCGCATGGAATACAGAGCAACGAACAATGGTTGAATTAGGAAAGGAAATGTTCAATGGTAGTAAAGTAGGACCGGCTATGCCAGAGTGAGGTAGTAATACCGGAAGTCCGAATAATGGTTGCCGGATTGGTGTGACGAGGTGCGCCGGGTTGGCGTGACGAGGTGCGCCGGGTTGGCGTGACGAGGTGCGCCGGATTGGCGTGCGAATCAGGATCACCAAGACTGAATCACGATCAGGCTCAGGATCACCAGGACTGGATCAGGATCAGGCTCAGAATCACCAGGACTGGATCAAGATCAGGCTCAGGCACAGGATCACCAGGACTAGATCAGGATTAGGATCACCAGGACTGGATCAAGATCAGGCTCAGGCACAGGATCACCAGGACTGGATCAGGATCAGGCTCAGGCTCACCAGGACTGGATCAGGATAAGGCTCAGGATCACCAGGACTGGATCAGGATCAGAGGATTACCAGGACTGGATCAGGATCAGAGTAGTACCAGGACTGGATCAGGATCAGAGGAGTACCAGGACTGGATCAGGATCAGAGAATTACCAGGACTGGATCAGGATCAGAGGATTACCAGGAATGCAGGAATACTCCAGGAACACAGGCAGCCAAGCACCTTGGAAGACCAAGTTGTTTTGGTAATGATGGTAAGTGCTGCAGCGTTTAAATAGAGCACCCTGCGCGCTGATTGGCTGGAGGACTGGACCAGGTAAGCATTCATTGGTGGCTCAGGGTCACGTGAGCAGAGCAAGATGGCGGCGCCCATGATCTGGAGCTTCATGGCGCTTGGCGCCAGAACTCCATGTGGGAACCGTGCCTGCAGGTGGTGAGTATAGAGGCTGTCACTGTACTGGTGACAGCCTCCGTCGGACGAGGATGCGGGACCGCCAGGAGGAGACAGGCACAGGCAGTCTGTGGAGCGGGTAAGTGCGGCGTCTGCCGCCAATATCCGTGACAGTCTGCACTTATGTGGCAAGTGCACTCCCATGACATTCCCCTCTGACAGATGGAATTTAGCTGACTTTCATATCTGATATCCCTACCTTAACTTCTCTGTGTGTATCGTTGTGTGGCCATATTGAACGTACTTGCAGAAGTGCCCAAACCAGCCCATATTTTACAATTTATATGTGTCCCCCCGCACCCACATTACATGTTTTTCCTCATACAAAATATTGTCAAGTCCTGTCATACGGAGATGTGCACGTGCGGAAATCAGCTCAGTACGTAGTGGGATCCAATGTGTAACATCTGCCGGGGCAGATAGCTAAAAACCGCCAACTTACGCACATGGCATGCATATGTTTGTGAATGTTATTAAGTTTGAATACGGTCTTCTGTGTTTTATTTCAATGATAGAATGGCATTAGAACTAGAACTTTTTATTGGCAAGAGTAGTACGGTACTTTCTCTTGTTTCTGTGTAGGTTTTCCCATACCTTTTAAACACCTGCTCAGTATTAACTTATACATTTATTTAAACAACCACCAATTTGTGTACTTATGTTTGTAAGCATGTCTGAGGTAGCAGCTGACAGAAGGTGTAGTCCAGAGTAGCCATTTTGTAGGCTTTGGGTGCCTATATATTTCTGTCCTGTTCATTTCTATGCAGTTAAAGTTCTAATAAAGTTATGCTATAATGAGGAAATACTGTAGGAAACTTTGTTCAATTTTGCTTGTGCTATTTTGATTAGGTGAGATTGTTAAAGTGGGATAAAATGTAATACATTAGTAGCCATTGTTTCAATAAAAACAAGCACATTAATCATGTCAATAGGGCAGACTGAGATATTCTCTTAAGCATACATACATGTGAAAAATGTAATTATTGCTGAAGTAATGAAATTTAAGAGCAGGTGGGATATCAGTGTTGAAATCTACAGGGTCCAACTGCTGAAAACAAGAACTTAATTGTATTCCATATGTTGCTTTGGGGCCTGTTATATATGTGGTGTCACGAAGACAAAGGCTTCAGGGCCCCTCTTAATTTTGGCTGTCCTCTTTTTGACTTTTGGTTCTTCCTCTCAAATGGACAAGACATTAAAACAATAAAATGTGCACAGCTGTGTCAGCAATTTATGTGTTTCAACTGCTAGTAATTTACATAGCCAGTGACTGTCCTGCACTTTCCATAACAGTGTCCTTTTACAGAATCTTTTTCTGGAAAGTTATATTTTATAAAATGCTACAGAAAGTTGACAGTTTACAGCATAAAGTTGTTTTTAAAAAAAATAAATATACACTTAAAATACAGAACAACATACATTTCTGGTATAGAATAGTGCATAAGTGTATTCTTATTTATATGTTAAATATTATGGATAACATCTGCTATATTCTGAATTAAAGAATCATTTATCGCAAGGGAGCATAGGGATTTTGGTGACTTGAAACCAAATATTTACTTTGTGTATGTCATGTAATATTTTCTTTAGGAAATTAAATGTATCAAAATAATTAATATTCTGTGACATTTAATTTTCTCAAATTCCAGTACTTAATCTTTGTGCACTACCATGCTAACAGCAGGACAGAGTAGCATTGTTCTACTGTTCTACTACAAAAAGGGCTGGATAATTTCCTGATGGATTCCAATGCAATTTATGGTGTAAAGCACCATTGCACTCTCTGTTTGTCAAACACATAAAAATGTTAGCGTAAACTTCATCTTTCAGTAGCCACAGGGCCCAAAGTGGCAGTCTAGCTTACTTAAATGAATACAACATGCATCACTGTTATCGATTGCCTACTCTTGTTTTAGTCCGAATAGTCTAAATCAGCCCTAAACCAAAACAACTGAGTCAACTGAGAAGGGGACAGTCTTGAAAATATAAATGGTTGAAAGCCAGAAATGACTTTAAGCCCTCACACCCATCCTGTTGTATAAATAAATAGGACATGCAAGTAATTTTACAAACCAAGAACATCAGGGTTGCTTTGTCCTCCATGAGGTTTCTTGTTGGACTGCAGAAGAATAATTTTAATTTTGGTGAACTTTGGGCGATAGTTGTCATCATTCTCCTCATTATTCTCTTTATTCCTTCTGGAATAATAGATTGAACTGGGTAGTAGGCCAAATTTTATGCCGCAGGGTTACCCCACATCGCCAAATGTGAATATATAGATAAATATAGATACAGTATATTTATATTACTATAGAAGTACAGTGATAAATGTGTGTGTGTGTGTTTGTATATATATACACACACACACATCTTATTCTCATCTGTTAATGCCTAGGAAGTCCGTTGAGCATTCAGCACGCATCCCATCAGCTGTGTGAGGATTTCTTTCCGTTTGGGGACGTCAGTTGAACCTACCAGACTCCAAACCCACATGATTGCTTGCTCCTCAATTTGGACTCATTATACTTGATTCTGCTGGACGGACATTTGCTATTGGGACTTTATTTATAGCCTTATATTACGTTTATTGTTATTTTAATTATTTATGGATCCGCATTAATTCCTTTTTAAATTGGCATATCTGTTAATGGTGTTTCTAGAATTTGACTGTCTATATGCAATCCTATATGTGCAATCTTATATTTGTTATTGGTATTTATTGCAATATTTCCACATTCTAACTATAATTAGAGTCGTTAGATCTCTTCTGGGAGAGATATTGCGGTCATTCTCATAACCCTTTCTGAGAAAAAGTGTTATTTTATATATGTTTTATTTATGATACTCCAGCATATTTGGTGTTTTATTTATATGGTTTCTCTTGCCTTTAATTTTTAGATTCCACCTCTGGTTTTATCTTAATTTTTTAATTTAGCGCCCTTTTGATATATTTTATTTCTATTGATTCCATTTTTAAGGGTTGGTGGTTTCCCTTATATTCATCAGGGCTGCTTAGTAACTATTTAGTATACTTCTGCGCCATTATTGTCCTCCTTTGTTCACAAGAATACAATGTGGCCTTTCCTTTTTCTTTGGTGTAAATAAAAAAAAAACCCTACCTGCTAGTTAGTGACCACCTACCCCTTCCTCTTTTATAAATTAACACATTAAATGTATAAAAACAGACCAACTCCCTCCACAAAACTTACCTTACATTTTGTTCAGTGTGAAAGTCAGTCCAGAGTCCCATGAGGAAGAGGTCACATGACACACTGTATGGAGAAGAAGTTCCTCTCACAGGCCTGAATTCAGAGATTGAAAACAAGAACTTAAAGTTAGACCTGGGCTAAACCATGTTGATTTCAGGGGAGTCAAATTTCATTTGTTGCAACAGTATTATAGTTAAAAGGTGATGTTTCCCAGCTCAAGTCTAATTAGCAATTTAAAAGTGAAGCTGATCAGGTATCTGTGTGCAATAAGTAAAAGCAAAGCATTCTCCCTGCATGCATACAATAAAATTAACTTGACTCCCCCTGTGAGTGCCGTGCAGGATCACCACCCCCCTCCTGCATCGCAGGATTTGCATGCTTACACTGTAAATGACATTAAAGGGGACAGCGGACAGCTAGAAGCCCCTACGTTGACTAACTTTGACAGAACATTATGCAGATGCAGTGTCATGTTTTTCCAAAATAAAAATTTCCAAACGTAGGGGGTGTTTGTTTATGTAGATGTTTTGTGCAGCCATGACAGTACAATATGGGCATGATTCTTGTACACAATCACTGACATCATAGTTATGATTATTGCAATTTTCTTCATTATTGTCAGTCACAATTTTTTTTACCTTGCCTTGTTGCACCACCTTTCAAGGTCGCAATTTCCATCTGTCTTAGAGTTTAAAGTGATCCGCAGGGGCGTATATACCCCTTGGCCAGAATGGCACTCGCCATGGTGCCAGCCATAGGGGGGGCCCTGCCTGGTGATGCCACCAGTGGCCAAGAGATAGTGTAGATAGGACAATGTGTAGATAGGACAAAATGACGGCTGGCAGGCTGGCTGCCAGGCTGGTTGTTCCAGTCTGGAAACTCCAGCCCCCATGCCCCCACTCCCGTTACAGGCTCATCTGACTGAGGGACTAGAATATGAAGTCCCGCGGTGTCCGAGAATGGGAAATGAAGTCCCGCGGCAGGGGGCGCTGAACCCATAGATACACCCATGGTGGTCCGGTACAGGGGAGCAAGCCTTATCGTCACTTCTCCCACTGATTTACCTGGAAAGCTAAAAATCTTCATTCACTTTTATTATTTTCTATGTTTCCATACCACCGCTTCTAACTGTCCATACTACAAATTCTATATTTCCATTTTGACAACTTATCTACATCATCATAATTGTCAATACTATTTATATTTACATTAATAAAAATAACAATGTTTAATTACAGGATCAGAATATGAAGCAGCTGATTTCATTGAAGCCAATGGTTGTCTTACCTCAGGACTCTGTGTTAATACTGTCATATCCTGATTTGACAATTTTGGTCTTAGATTTGATACCACTACACTCAGAGGGTCGTTTTTGCTGCAGAAAGTAAAAGTAGAGATGTTGCCCATAGCAACCAATCAGATTCTATCTGACATTTGCTAGTGTGTTATAGGAGTAAGAGCTAGAATGTGATTGGTCAGTTCAGCAGAGGAAGCTTGTAATACAGACAAATATAACTGAGTAGCACAGCATGGTGCTCAGTTCAGCAAAGATAGAGCAGTAACACAATACAGATGCACTGTGATGAATATTGTGGACTGCAGGGGGTTTCAAGATTATAATCTGTGAATTAATAAATACATAATTATAGCAAAGATACCACTGTGTTGAAGACACGGAGGAATTCTGAGATGCTTGAACCAAACCTGGTATGCGGTGAGTAGCGGAATGACACAGATCTACTGCACTTGAGAGCCACAGAGAGACACAGAGCACTGTGGAGGCAAGAGGACAGTAAGGTAGTACAAAAACACTGTAGTGGCACTGGTAAGCAACAAGTGGCACAGAAAACACTGCGGTGACACAATGACAGCAGAGCAGTGCAGGAACATTGGGGTGGCACTTGTAAGCAGCGAGTGGCACAGGAAACATTGCGGAGGCATGATGACAACAGAAAAACACAGAAACTCTGTAAGAAAGCACTAGGAATCCATGAGGAGACACAGGGACCAGTCACTTAATGCTATGGCACTTATTGCACTGGCACCGGTGAGCCTGTTTTGCAGGTTTAAATAGCAAGCACTGAGCTTCCATTGGAAAGTATGAACACCTGACATATTCAAAGCAAGCAATTGGAGATCCAGGCAGCGAACAGGTACATTCATTAAGAAGGAGAGACTGGAGCTTGTGGAACTCTGGTTCAGCCACAATGCAGGAAACACTGGGGATTATAGGGTTTGCCAGGCTGCGATGGAGAAATATAAGCAGTGCGGCTCCACAAGATTAGAAAATATTGCAAAAATGGGCTACTATGCATGCGTAATAGGCAATTTTGTAAAAGACCGTTCTTAAGAAGCAGGAGCTTTTTAAGTTTCAATAAAGTCCGCTGTGTCTAATATATACCCCAGTTTTTCTTCTTTCCACATTCCACAAATAAATCTTAATTAATTAGCTTTTAATATGTACATAACAGAGTAAAATTACCAAGTGGCACCATTTGTACAGTTCCTTTGAATCATGTATAAATAATTTTGAGCCAACATCGAAATACAGCAAATATTAGAGTATTACTTTTAACGTATCAATGATATTTAAAATGAATAGAACCCAAAGGGAGGTTGGGTAAAAAAATTCAAAATAAATAATAATAAAAATGATAAACAATAAAAATAAATAAATATGAAATTATAAATAAATATGGATGGAGTGATGCACCTGCTTTCACTTGGTGAAGCAAAATAACAAGTAGGGTGCTACCGCAAAAAATAGAATAAAACAAATGCGTTCATCAGGGGTGTCATCCCTTTTATACACAGAGCTCAGCACACCAAATTATAATCAAGCTCAAAAAAGTATATATGGGAACCAGGGTACCAATAGTTAATCCAATGTGGATACTACAGATGGCATATGTTGATTCAGGCATACAAATAAATGACTTAATGAATGAAAAAACATGGCTCCAATATCAACAGTAATTGTAGGTAAACAGAATAAAAAAACAGATGGAGTATACTCATCCATATCAATGTAAGCGCCCGTTGTCCTGGATAATAGGCATCATAAGTACATTAGCATCAAGGCCAAAGTGGTCCCCAACAGCGTTTTGGTACAGCTAGTGCACCTTCGTCAAGGGGTAATGCCAAATGAATCAAATCACATGCCTTAAATCCACCCTGAAATCTACAAAATAATCACCCATCACCAGTAGAACTCTAGGCAACTATATTTGGTTTCCAGTACAGGGACATTCCCTATTACAATAACAGACCCTCCAACATGGCCAATTCCATTAGGTAATATTTAATCCGCTCTTGAGCTTGCAGCTGTCACTCACCTGGTTTAAATAAATTAACTGATATTTAAAGGTGGTTACCATAGTAACTGACAGTTGGAAACTGAGGGGCAGAGTTTTTTTTGTACCTAATGGAATGGATCATGTTGGAGAGTATGCAGTTAGCTTTTATAGTTGTCTGACATTTGATAAAATGCTCTTGTTATAAAGTTAGAAATATTCTCTAAATCCTTTCTACAGTGTTCAATCTTATTTACGCCTTTCTTTATTCCTACATTGTCTTTTCCTACTCTGTCCTTTCTAAACAAGGTGTAAATTGGGAATTACTAAGTTCCAGTCATGGTTGTCATTGTGTCACCGTGACTTAATCATAGTGATGAGTTCTAAGCTATCGTTTGATAGCACTGAAATCCGTTCAGTAAGCTTATTCCCTAAACTGCAAGAATGTGCACACATTGCATAGATATCTATATAATTATTGTTTAACTTTTCATTATTACAGAATTTTCCGTTAAAATGTATCATTGTAAGTGGGAGAATTGTATACAATTTTTCCCATGCCACATTTAGTAGTTTAACTCCGCTATTATATATATTGCTCAAATACCAACTGGAACAATGACCGGAAAATGTGAAAATGGGTCTCCCCACACATTGTCAGTTAGTTGATTGGCCACACACTGGTAAAAAGTAGATGATATATAGCATACATTTTTCGGATTGATCTTGCATGCTTGAAAATCCAATCAGTTGACCAGATGATATAAAATGATGCCTTATGACTGTTTTTCAGCAGAATCGGCTGATCAGACATGTCTGCAATATGGTCCCCTGATAATTGGTGAAATAGGACAATAATCTCCCAGTGTGTGTTCAGTTTAAGTTTACATATAAAAGAGACAGAGAATGCTCTTCCCTGGAAGCTCTTTGAGGTCAGGAGACCAGTACTATCTCACCAAATTAGGACTCCTGGGATATATAATGAACAATAATAATGACCATTTAACAATTATATTGTTTCTGTCTACTGCATGTAATACCATGAAAAAAGGGGTTGATAAACAGTTGTTTAATTCCCAGTCTGCCAAGTCTGCTCCAATGCTTCACCATATGGGGGAGTTTTTGCATGCGTACATAGAGGGGCATGATTCATAATGCAAATTGTCAGCAAACTAAGATATTAAGACACATTTGTTTATTCAAAAATTCACAAACATAAATTAAATTAGTATCAAATACACAATATATACACATACATTTTTTTAAACTTTTTGAGAAGTGTATAGTTAATTAAACTTTTGAATAAACATATAGAAAAACATCGGTCCCCGCTTAGAAAATCTGATTTCCGAAATAGGGACATCCGAAAGTTCCTTTTCGGATGTCCCTATTTCGAATACCGCCCACTTTATATATATTTTTTTAGAATAGGTGAGTATGCTGATCAGCATACTTCACTTATTCTCATTTGGAAACACTGCCGCTGTCGCCGCTACCGCAGGACCGCAGGGAAAGATGAGTAACCTCTCCAGGGTGCGGGGAAGGGAGGGTTAGGGTCAGGCTGCAGGGGAGGGAGGGTTAGGATAAGACTATGGGAGATGGAGGGTTAGAGTCAGGCTTCGGGGAAGGGACAATTAGAGTCAGGCTGGGGGAAGAAAGGGTTAGGGTTAGGGTTATGAGCGGGGAGGGTTAGGGTTAGAACTAGGGGAAGTGTTGGGGTACTTTTTTCTCTTACCTTTCGGAACACCGAAGGTTCTGTGCTTCGTGGATCGATTGCTATGCCTCATCGAAATAGGGTCGTTCTAAGTGGGGACCCACACCCGAAAAACATATTGGAAAAACTTTCTAACAAAGTAGAGCAGAAAGGGTTAATGTTGACAAATGCAAACAGGACAATCCAAGAAATAAATGGAGAAATGAACTGATTAGTCTACAAAGGAGATCTTAATATTACTAATAATATGGTTGAATACATCAAGAATTGCATTTAGTTGTGTATCTGTAAATGCTGAGGAACTTAAAGTACCAAAATAGCCATCTGATTCACATTAAGGAAACATGTATGTTCGTAAATGTACACACAACCATGGGTGTGGTTAAGTAGTTTTTAGCAGCTTGATCAATCTAATGGTGTTGGCCATGCGTATATTTACGTACGTCTGCACGGACCTCATTCTTAAATGCTAATCAGGTCAAGTTTCCTTATAACAATTTATACTATTGCTGCTTTAGATGCATTTTGAAGTTACGCAAAATACAAAAAAAACAGTTTTGTGGGGAGAATTACATCGGGGTTCTTTTCAGAAAAAAATTCTAACTGGCAAAATAACTTTTTTTTTAAAGTAGAGACTGTCAGAAAAGTTATCTATGAAATGTGTCATGATAATATGTTTCAATAGATTAAATTATTTTGTTTCAAAACAAAGATAGAGATGTAAGTGGAACTATTTTACTCAGCAGATTAGAACAAAATAAGTATAAATTCACCACTGAAGAACAGCTGTCCCAGAAGTGAAATTTAATTTAAGAGTAGCGCGGAGACTGAGCTTCTCATGCTGTAAATTAAATTTACCTGTCTTTTGTGTCTAAGAAATGTCAAGCTTTTGGCTATTTGAAAAATGTTGTCTATAGGGCATTACACCCCCTGTGTAAATTGTCGTAGCAGCCGTACAGTTCTGTGGTCTTTTGCCACCCTATCAGTATAGAGTATATAAACACATACTACCCTGTGCAAGATTCTCATTACAATAAACCATAACCATTTCTTGCTGTATAGAATAGAGAGTGATTTTATACAATAAAATCTGTGAAATAATATAGATAAAAATAACTATATGAACAATATAAACTATATTAATAATTAAATGAAAAATACAGAATATAAAAGGTCTGATAACGTTAATGAAAACATACATTCTGCAAATGCAAAAATAAATGTTAGCTAAAAAGCTCTCATAAACTTACATGAAATACGAATTGCTAAATACTTTAGAGCACTGTGAAGCTCAGTGGTTGCAATCCCCGGTTAGAACTGCTGATTTCCGAAATATAGGAACATCCGAAAGTTTCTTTTTCGGATGTCACTATTTCGAATACTCCCTAGTTAATATTTTTTTTTCAGAATGGGTGAGTATGTCGATCGGTATACTTCACCCATTCTCATTCGAAAATACCGCCGCCGCCAATATCCCTCAGCCACCGCTACCACTGGACAGTCAGGAAAGTTGAGTAACCTTTCAAGGGTGTTAGGTAGGGAGGGTTAGGGTCAGGCTGTGGGAGATGGAGGGTTAGGGTCAGGCTGCAGGGAAGGGAGGGTTAGGGTCAGGTTTCAGGGGAGGGAAGGTTAGGATCAGGCTGCAGGGGAGGGAGGGTTAGGGTCAGGCTGCAGGAGATGGTGGGTTAGGGTCAGGCTGCCAGGAAGAGAGGGTTAGGGTCAGGCTGCTGGGAAGGGAGGGTTAGGTCTAGGGTAATGAGTGTTGAGGGTTAGGGTTAGAATTAGGGAAAGGATCAGGGTTTTTTTTTTACTTACTTTTCGGAGCACCGAAAGCTCAGTGCTTTGTGGATTGATTGCAATGCCTCATCAAGGCATATGCAATCGAAATCTTGGCTGGGAAGAAACGGCCCTATCAAAATAGGGCTATTCTAAGTGGTGACCCACATCCGCAGCTCAGATGCATTAATTGTAATCGGTTTATTGTGATGCAAACCCAAGTAATCCGCAATTCACACAGGTTAAGAGACTGTGCAAATATCAGTGAGGGAGCTGCTGTTTTGCTCCTGTACAATATAATCCTTTCCTGTAGAGGGCAGCAGGAGGGGTGAAAGAGTCTGGGTAAAGCAAGGAAATTTTGAACTGGTTCCCTATGGTAAAATCAATGTCTTTGCACTAATTAAACCAAATCCACACATAAGTGCGGATTCTGTTCCTCTGTAACAGAGGCTAACATACAGAATTTGCTATTATATATTACATACATGCAAGGGGTGTGCACATCTCTTGCGAGTATGGGTTTTTCGCATTTAGTAGCCTACTTTAAATGTCCCGATACAGAAGTGTTACGTGCTGCTGTGATATTCACAGTAGCATGGACTCTATCTCTCCTGGCTGCTCAAGCAGATCCTGGTTGTTGCTAGGCAAGGATGCTGCTCTCTCATATAGCTATAACAGCAATCATGGTTGTAACTAAACAGCTAGGTTGTTGTGTAAACTGCATAGCTATGGCTTCTACTCCAGGTGCTAGCATGATTAACAGGACTCAGCTTGTGCCTAGTAGCCAGGACTCAGACCAATCAGAGCTGGGAGGCTCTCCAGCTCTAATTGGCTGTTTAGTATATACATTTTCAGCAGGGAGAACTCTCCCTTGCTAGTGATATGGTCTGCTTCCCAGATAGTCTGCTCTAGTCTGATATTGTTTATGATCTTGAGATAGCCCTATCTTATTTTGTTATCTCTTGCCTGCTTGTTTCTTGTCTTGCTTGTTAGTCCTGTTCCCCGCAGGGTCCCTGTTTGTTCATTGTCCTGGATCAGTCTTATTTGTCTGCTGTTGTCTATGTCCATCTGCTTCCCATTAACTTGTCTCTGGATATCTGCCTGGACCCTATTACCTTGTATCTGTATACCCGTTACCCCATTACCCAGTTCCTATATATCTGCCTAGATTTGGTGTCATTGGGTCAGATTCAGACCTACGTCCGCTTGCGTTTTTACGGCGGGCGTAAGCATAAAAATTGCCTTTTGTACTTACTGTGCATGCGCGGGGCAGATGTTACGCTCATGTTACGGTCTGAGAAACTGAGCGTATGGGCCTTGATCATAACAGCTTCGTATTTACGCTCCAGGGGGCGGGCCAGGCATACAATATTCGTAATTACGAATGGAGGGTATGGTGAGGCATGTAAATTGTACAGTATGGGCTTGCTAAGCATCATAACTACGCAATGAGCTTACGGACGCACGCGGTTACGCTCAGAAAAGTTAGGGTAGATTTTGCTGAGCGTAGGAAGGCAAAAGTAATTACGACCAAGGGGAGTGCCAAGCAGAGTGCATCAGAGGTACGCCGGCGTAAATACGCTACACACATGAGTGTTTCATGAGCGTAGGTCTGGATCAGGCCCATTGTCTGGTCTGTCAGTATTGTCTTTGGCCCTGTCCAACTTGTCAGTTCTTGTCCTTGTTGTACCTGCTCAGTCTCTTTCCTGTTGCAATGTCTGACTCCCAAACCATCCTTGCTACTTTGAGAGTCACCACCAAGGACCTCAACCTGCTGGGTGCCTGCTGCACCATCAGTGACTCTAGTGAAGACCAGGACACTGGTGTCCTTACAGGAAGGCCCATGTACGGAATTCCACATTATATGTAAGGTCTTTAGAAAGCCCTTACTGTACGATTAGCATTCCCAGCAATCCCCCCCATCATCAGGTATGCATGGTGAGTAGGCCCGTCCTTGCTGTCAGAAAAAGAATTCCACATTGGAACACAACATCGGTTGACTGCATTTTGATGCTGAAGTCCTTCTACAAGGTGATTTACATAAGCTGCGTGTCGACTTCCATTACTTATTGTTTATCCAGCCAATTGTTTTGTGCACCTTTTTGTTCTGATCACATGACCTTTCTCCTGCTGTTCTACATTTACTGGTTCTGTTGATAAAGTGTTCCATGATTCATTGTGATTAATTGAAATCAGGTTATTTGTGTACCCTGTTCACTTTGCTTTCTGCCAGTTCCTGGAATCCAGTACCTGGAAATCCTTACACTGCACATTTATTTCACCTACTTGGATCTATCCTGCATCTGGTTGATTGCTCGCTTCACCCAAACCCTAGTACTAGCCACAGAGCTGTGACCTGCTGCTAGCATGCAGTAAAGCCCGTTTCCAGCATCTGGGGTTCTTGTGAACACCATGCTTCTTTTCAAATATATACCATCTGTGTGTGAAGTGTGACAGAAATATGTTGCACATGCTATGCATGTGAAAGTACAACTAAGTGACTCTTATTTCTATAAAAGTGACCTAGTATTTGGTTTTTTGTTTATAATAGGACGGAAATCCCATTACAAGCTAAGATTTCTCATTTGGGCACTCAAGGTCTTCATATTTAGATAATATATTCTCTAAATATGAAGACCTTGAGTGCCCAAATGAGAAATCTTAGCTTGTAATGGGATTTCCGTCCTATTATAAACAAAAAACCAAATACAAGGACAATTTATATCTCTCGGTGCACCATCCTCTATTATAAAGATTAAAAGGTCTAGTATTATTTAGACACTAGTGCCTGATCCTTCCCCCTTTTTTTCTCTTCTATAAAAGTGAGACAAGTTTTATCTAAAGGGAATAGAAAAGCCTATTTATACAGAGTGCAATGACTTTGAAAGCAGTTCTGCAAAAAATGATGTAGCATCTTTGACAAAGCCAGAGGCACGGTGAAACGTGCGTTAGATCTACTCAGTGACTCACTACAGAAGATTTATAAGTATTATTCATTGCTGCTCTCTTATGCACTTTATCATGTGGGAAATTGTAACTATGTTACAGCGGGTTTCACTTCTGTATGGCTAAGATCTATACCTCCTCTCTTTAGTCAGGATTTTAGTTGCAAGAATGGTCAGATACTTGCCCGGAAAGGGTGAACTATAGCCATGAGGCTATTAGATTAGGTTAGTAGGAGGTTGATAATTTGTCTTGGCTGAATATTGTATATACTGTAATATTCGCCTAGATGCTTTTTGTGTATATGTTATCTTGCACTTTCTATAGAAACATGTTAGTGTATTTACATGTGTATTAAATTTGTTGTTTTACTGCTAGAAGGTTATTCAATTTTAAGTGGCTTCAATTAAAGATATGTTTTTATAAATTATGCTTTCACTGATTCTTTGGTACTGTTTAAGTGTGTGTGCTAACAAATGGTACTCTTTAACATGTGATCCATCCGCTTTGGACAGCACCATGTTCTCTCCATAATTATGTGTAATTTTTGAACCATATCAGCTGCACCTTGTATATTTAGACGCCATTACGTCTCTATAATATATTCCTTGTATGTATTAAACTTGTGCGGTCCTCTATTTTCCCTTCTTGTCCCTTTCCTATTGCCAAATTTATTTAATACATAGGGTACTATTTAATAGCGCTGGTTCTGGTAGAATTGCTTAAAATCAGTTTTACATTATCCATTGATATCAGTGATAACAGTGTATTTATTATTCAAACTCACTTGTAGTTTGATCTGACCGGCTGCTGATAGTTCCCTATTTCAATATACAGATTTAAGTGCTGTCACAAGAGAAATATAATTGTTATTTTTTCACTTAATAATGAGTTTTACAATATGAGAATATGTTTTATGAGAAGCCGAATAGAAATAATAAACCATTTTGTAGGACCCTCCAGACATCAAAAATGTAACATTCCCGAAATAATTTTGTAAGGGCTATCGACTGGGACTCCCGTACCCTAACATTATCCACAGCCAGTTTCTATCCAGATTAGAATCATGAACTAAATTAAAGTCTCTTAAAAGTATAAGATGGCCTTTCCTAAGAACTTGAATCTTAGCAGTAAGGCAGGTGATAGAAACTTAACCATAACTACCAGGTTGGGCAATGCTTAGAAGGTACTTCATAATAGACTGAATGGGAAATAGTGGAGAGACTATCCTCGTTAAGAAAGAGGGCTGCCATGGAATATGATAGTGCAGAAGAGAGAAACGGGGGAAAAAAATTAAGGGGGGGAGAACCAACAGGCCCAGTATATCAGGCTGGAGCAGGAGCCACATAGGACAGTGTGGCAACACTATCATTGTGGGGGTGGACCCACTTGGGTGAAAACACATATCCCTGAGGTATTAATTAAGGCAATAATATAGCATATATAAAAACAAAAGTGTAAACATCAATATCGAAGTGATAAAGTGTCTAGGCAAAAAGAATCTAGACCCAGAGGTAACTAACATATTTAGAAATAATGTCAAATTGGGGAATTAAGTCCCAAGGGCATTTCAAATCCCTAATGAAAAATATATACTTCAACCATTATAATTAAAAGAGAATGGCATGGATAACATGAACTGTTGCACAGAAGTATGCTAAGAATGGCAACTGGGAATTATAAAACAAACTGACATCATACCTAAATTTAATACTAGACAAAAAACACAGAAAAAAAGGTATGGGTCAAATGACAAGTTCAATCACTCACAAACGAACCACTACTGAGACCCTCCAATTTGAGTCCAGACAGGATGAAATGGAGTTGGACGAGTTGGCTTTGAAGCTTGGACCGGGACATTCCGGGAAGATAAGAGAAGCAGTCCTTCTTGCACCGAGTAGATGACATGGAGATTATTAGAATGGTTCACCAAGAGCTTTACAGGAAATCCCCAATGGTATGGAATTCCTTGAGTACATAGAGCAATTGTGATAGGATGCAGTTCCCTTTATCTATTAAGCTTGGCAGCCAACAGATCCAGGAAAAGCTATAAGTCTTGCAAGAGCTCCGAGCCTTCAGCATTGCATGCTGCTCGTAGGATGTTCTTCTTGGTATGAAAGAAATGAACCCTTAGAAGACCATCTTGGAGTTGTGATGGTGAAGGTGAGGTGAATTCTTCCCAACATCAGGAAGCAATTTGCAGAAGAGATTCTTCACAAAGACTGGAAGATCTTCGATAGACACAGACACCGGGACTCCTCTAATTTGGATGTTTTTTCTTCAATGACGATCAATGTTTTTCTATATTTACAGGGAGTCAACCTCATTTTGGAGAGCATCTTGAGAGTCAATAAGGCCAATTATGGGAATACACCAACTCACTCATTTTAACTTCAAGGTGGCTCACCTAGCTCTGTAATATCTGCTCTAATTTCCTAGTGGAGGGTTTTGAGGTCAGAAATAATATCTGCACGTAATGCCAACAACATTTGGTATATAGCTTTCATAATCAGCAGAGCATCAGAATTCAGATTCACTCCCAGGTCGGTTGTTTGAGAAGAAGCCAGCGAAGGCAGCAGAGATAGGTGCTTGTTGAGAGGCTTGTGGAAGTGGTGAGCGAGACAGGAATCTGACAGGTGGTTGGAGGGGTGAGGGTCTTGCTTTTCTTGGAGGCAAAGCAACGGAAAAGGCCAGGTATTCAAAACAAGAGAAAGTGAAGTTGCTCGAGGTGAGTGAATAATAGACATACCTTATCTGGAACATAGCATAATTTAGCTGAACCTAAGTCAGCAAATAGGGACCTCAGGGATGCAGAGTAGGAGGTTCACATTATAACTCTGCCAGTAAAAGAGATGTCGGAGAAATATGCAGGCAATAGGTATCCAGAGAGGAAACATGGGCAAGGTATGGCAAGCTGTGGAATGCAGATTGCAGGATCTGTATAAGATATTTCTAACTCCCTTGCTCCCTCTTGTGGAGAAAGGAAAGAAATGAGCTGGCAGAGAGTTTTAAGTCAAATGCAAGCAACCAGTGGATTAGAAGTAGGGGACTAGACTCCAGCAAAAGGGCTCCACTTCAGGCCCAGCACCTGTGCACAGAAGGGAGCAGGAGATTCTGTTAGGGAAATGCCAGTGCACTCAGGAATAACTGCAAAATGGATCGCCAATCACCTCCCACCGGGAGTAACTTCAAAGCACTGCCACAGCCACGGATCGCAGAGCCAGGAGGTCTTGGATCCCAATGATGTCTGCAGGAGTCAGGTAGGGAGATGAGCCACCAGGAGGGGTATCAGGCCAGGGGACCAGCCCTGGATTGAGGGGAAATTAATTTCCTCCACCAGGGGAAATGGGAGTGATGCCTGAAGGCAGGGAGCTTCATGCTGCAGCCCCTTCTAGAAAAAGGCCACCCAGGCACCAAGAGGGGAGGAAGCGGGTGCTAGCTGGTGATCAGTGGGCTGCAAAGTCACAATCTAGGCACAAAAACCTTATTTAGCAAGTAAACAAAGGAACAAAAATGTTGTAGTGTGCCCTGCGCTTCCCAAAATGCTGCTGAGCAAAGGTATTCTGGGCCAATACCTTAATATGATATAATAAGATAAATACCTTTTCAGGGAGATATATCGGTCCTGCAAAAGGCTATTTCCCAATATTCCTTACCTCCTTTATTCCTCCTACTTTAAAGGGGTAAGAAGGAAAGACAAGAGACAAAAGGAAGATACATAGTGTTTTATTGAAGAAATGCATTTTTACCATTTTTGATTGTTTATGAAGAAAACTTTTTATCTTTTTATTCTTTGGATGTTAATTTTGTGAAAATGAGAATTAAAGGAGATTGTTTTTAAGAATTTAAGAACAGAGAGTATCACTGTCAAGTGAGTGCAGATAGCACGTAGTCAGTTTGAGTGCAGCTGAATTGAAGTTGCCGGAAGATCTGCGGTGATATACACGTATCCTGGGGACCTGGAAAAAGGAGGAAAAGATACTCACTACTGTGCTGTTTGAAAAGAGAAACAAATGTGAGTAGCTCTAACCACTGAAATACTTACGTTAAACATTGAAGGATCTACACATGATATTCCCTTGTCTTTTTTGTGGGGGACCCTGCCACTGAGAGCATTGCTGTTCGGGAGGACAAGGACTGGAGGAGACCTATAAGAAAGGAAAGAAATTAATCACAGAGCGTTTTGGAAAGATACATTAAATTTGAGTAGTTCTATAGAGTTATACTTACCCAAAGTTTGAAGTTACTACAAAGGTTGCTCTCTTTGTGTTTCCATTGGGGACCTCTGTGTGGGGGAGCAACGCACCAAAGGACTGGATTGGAGACAGTCTAAGAAATAAGAAGGAAAGACTATTTGCAGAAGCAATTTGGAAAGACAAATTTTTTGGGTGTTGAAGGCTCTACACAGGGTGTCCCTTTTCTTTTTCTCCGGGATTGTTTCCGGAAGAGGAGTAGAGGACAGGCCCGGTGAAATTTGGAAGAACTAGAGAGGCATTCAAATACGTGAACCACTCAAGAGGAGAAAAGTGTGAGTGGAATTTGAATTGAGGGATGTTTACCTGTTTGTGACAGAGTCACACATGTTCTTCTCTTTTCTTCTTCCTATTTTTGGAGTGTCACTTCCTGGACTGAGCATCTAAAGACGAAGAAAAAGGAGAAAGAGAGAGATTTAAGAAAAGGAAAGCATTACCATCACTGATAAGAACTACCAAGAAAGGAAAAGAATTTCTGACCCCCGTAAGAACATTTTTCCATACCATCATTGACTTGTATATTTTGAACAATTTTAAAGAATTATGGGAATAACACAATACTAAGCGCTGAGATTAATTGGTATCCAATTTTTCTTATTTAGCAAGTACTCCGGACGGAGCTCAGTCCAGACACATCTTGCCTCGCCAAGCGTCAGGATACACCCCCTATTTGATAATAGTAAATATCTTTTAAGATAATACGCTATGGTCTGGGCGTTTTTTTTATCTTTTTCATTTAAAGTGCAGTGGAATACTTTGGAAGACAGTGCAACAAAGTGTCATATTTTGGTACGGAATTTATATATTGTATCTACTTTGCTACTAATGAAGTGTAGCTAATAATACATTTATATATAGCCTGGTGCAGGGCTCACCATTACTATTTTACTTTTTAGGACTTATAAAATTTGTGCTCACAATTGGGTGACAATAGTCTAATAATATTATACTTAGACATTTTCTCTCTCCTCTCCCTTTTTCCCTTTTTTTTCCTTATTTATGGTTATAAAACAAACTGAGTAACTATACAAACAAAAAACGACAGACAACATCTTTATTAAAAACGTTTATTACAACCAGAAACTCTAAACATTCTCCACTTGGCGCACAGTCTGATACCCCTGTAAATATATATACATATACACACACATATATATACACACACACACACACA
>WWET01003570.1:38383-51159 GCA_011038615.1 Limnodynastes dumerilii
CACAGTATAGCCAATGTCCAGTGCGCTCTCCTAAATGTCCACAGTAATCACCAATGGTAGCAAAATATATATAGAGTTCAAGCACTAGATCCTCCGTCACTGGAGAACCGCGTCTTCCCCTTTAAATAGACTCCTCTTCCGTGGTCCACAGAATATCTAATGCAAAGTAGAAAGCAGGGGGCGCTTCATAGTGCAAATCGTTATTGTTTTATTAAAACACGCAAACACACACAGTCACAGTAAACAGATGGCGTAGTACCTTCAATATCTCTCTGCTCGAGAGTGAAGGTTCAAAAGCAAATATAAAAAGCACGGGCAAGGCTGCTATACGACCAGAGTGAATCTCACGTTTCCAGCGCGTCCTTGTCTCCTCGTGCTCTCAGTACCCAGGTCCGCCTCTACGCGTTTTGTCAGGAGGTGTGGGCCTATGGGTGTAGAGGTATTTATAAATATAATTGTATCACTATGTAAATGATAGAAGATTGTATATTATGTTAAAGATCCACCCTAGGGTTAACACATAAAAAGTAGAGGCCTGAGATGATTCCTCCAACCTCTGATGAAGTCATTCCATGATGAAACGCGTTGGGTCAAAGTCATCTGATGATCCTTTGTGTCACACGTGTAAATCAGCGTTCACCATCGGCTGCATTCCCTGAAGTCTGGAGTTCGGTAAATGGAGCACACTGTCTTACTGCTATATGATTTTATATGCAACATTACAAGAGAATTATCTGGCACGCAACTTTGTTTGTGCCTGTGACCTCTAATAAAGACTTACTTCACCATAAGGCGCCCTCTTTCCTTCCTTTCTGCTACAGCATAGAGCCAGAGTCCAAAGGTCGGGCTATTCCGAAGGGATGACGCGGTTCTGCATAGGATCTGGTGGACTTATTTATAAGCATAATCGTGGACACTTGGACTTGATATCTCTCACTGGACTGAGACCGGGACTGAATGAGCACACCTTTTCCTTTTCTTCTCTCTCTCTCTCTCTCTCTCTCTCTCTCTCTCTCTCTCTTTTGCAGTGCGCTAGTGTGCACATAAAATCTGGCATGAGTCCAATAATTGTAACATTTTGTGAACTTTTCCAAGGAAACCATTCAGTCTATTTTGAGATAGTGCAGAGGAAGCTTTCTGAACTATTTCTGATTGGAACTTTATCACTGTCAAACTAGAAACAGAAAGGGCATCTATAAAAGTTGACATGTAACTTTGTGATGGACTGTGTGCTTTTATTAAAGTGACGTTTATAACTTTTAGCAATTTGAAGACATTTCAGGATAACAAATATGAATTGCAGTGTATGTGATCAATAGATCAGGGAGGAGAGAGTGCAGCTAAGAGCTGTACTTGTCTGTAGCTAAGTGCTGTACCTGGTTATAGAACATCTAACCAGCAGGGCCATTACGTGACAGTCCCCAGTCATTGGCATGATGTTATTTATATGGAGAACAAATCCTTGTATTCTATCCAGACACTCCCTTGTATTAGATTAGGAATAAGACTGACAATAGGGATTTGAGAGGAAGTGAAGTGGATTAAAGGCAGAGAGAGTGACAAGCCTTAGCAGCTCACATTATGTAATACTTTTTTTGGAGAGTGGGAGAATCTTGATGTATGAACAGTGTAGATATCATTTATGTCATTGGGTTGAACTGCATTATTCATTGAATCATGAAGCTGATTTACAAGTCACAGGATTAAAAATATTAGCTTAATCTATTGAATGGGAGACAAACAAACCCCTCCCACACAATAACAAAAACCGAGCAAGACTTAACATGAGTGATTATTTATCATGAAGCTGAGCTATATTACTAAATCAGTCTGACATTGTTCAGCTACTGTGTATCACATATCCAACAAGTCGGTGAACACAAGGTTGAAATATTGCTTCCTTGACATTCAAGCCTTTTTAACTTCTGACTCTCATTGTATGCAGTCTATTTGTCACAGCTGAAGAAAGAACTGATTTCTTAAGGTAAATCTTCAACTACAAAATGCAATCAAGTGCAGCAAGAGCATCACATTTATTGACTACATATACAGTGCTCATAGTGGTTGGTGTTCCTTTGGCTGTAAAAAAGAAACAAATAAAATAAAAAAAAACATATTTATATGAGAAATGTTCGGAGACCTTTGCATTCAGGTTTGGGTTCTAAGTCATCGTTGTGTTTTGGTTTTTACAAAATCACTTTTTTTGCTTTTCTTTTTCATTTTAGATTTCTTTAATAATAAAAAATAAACAGCTAAAATGACCTGTTTTCATTCCTGAAGGATAAGCATTAATGTTTTCCAGTCAGCTTGAAAAACCCCATAACTCACTATATTGTTTTCAACAATATTGGCCAAAGGCTCCAGACCCCTGTACGCTTTACGTGCGTGTGGGGGTCCATAGTTAGTTACACACCCGTAGCAGGGAGTACACGCCCCCTGCACTCCCCGCTGTCAGTAGGAAATCTAGAGACTTACGTGACCAGATTCCTACTTTAACTTTTACGACTAGGTCTGTGAAAGTTGGGCTTCCCCCGCTCCGGACCCTTCACTCACATGGCTATCCCCGCCTATATGGTGGGGATAGAGCCATCGTAAGTGAAGGGTGTGCCCCTTCATTGTAGTTTAGTAGTTACGCCCAGGGAACATCTGCCTCGCCCATGCGCAGCTGTTCCCTGACAGGGGATCCGGCCCAAAGCCATATAGAAGCTTTTTAAATAATACTTTCCATATTTATGACTTATATTTGCTTAATTACACTGATTTACTTTGTTTCCACTAAATACTTCACCTCCAATTATCTGTATTGGCCTTGGGCATGTGATTTGCCAGTGGGATAAGTTTTCATTTCAAAACTAACATTTGTATATATATTTTTTTATTGATTTATTTGGAGTACCTCTTACCCCTTGACCTTTAGATGTTGGAGAAGTACTATGACTGCCAGCACTAATACTGGGGAGCTCCGGCTTCTATAGACTGATTCATGATTGAACAATGAGATAAAGAATTAAGGCACTGTCCCTGTCATCTTAATAAAAGAATAGAGAAATATTTTATATGCAATAAAATATAGTTTTTTTATATTTTGGGGTACAGCTGATGGGACAAGCACACCTAATAAGTACAGTTATACATGTTATATATCAACAGACTTATTTTAGGTTATGTTATTTGGTATGCAGTTGACAGGCTAAACACACCCAGTATGTATAGTAATATAAAGCAGAACAATATGTCTTTTATGGGGTGTAACTCACTCAGACAAGAGTTTTTTGGGATAAGCTAAGCTTGCAGTCATATAACTGTCTGTGCTTCTTAAGCAGGGTACACACTGGGGCTTTTCAGCAGATAATCTTTCCACTCACACAATCAAAAGACCAGATATCTTATCTTACCAGTGTGTACTGTCCAAAGATCTCCTAAAAGACACAGTACACACTTGCAAAAGGTAAAAGATACCTTTCCATGGTTGATCTGGCATATTAGGGGCTCAAAAAGATCAAATCAAAAGATCACAGACCATTTCAAAAGATTTTTGTGCATCTTTGGACAGTACACACTATACACACAGTGCACATTATATAGTGGAAATGGAGATTATGAATGGTGCAAATGCTTCTGTTGCAATGTGAAGGCACTAAAATCATATCAAATAATTATGATAAAATTATTTTTTTAAATAAATATAAAAAATATTTTACATCTGCACCATGCACCAGCAGCGATTTCATCATTTTTGTATTGCATTTAGATTATAAAATTTTAACACAATGGTCCAAAATAGGTTGTGGAGTCAGCTCCCTGGACCTGACCTGTGACGGTACAAAAGTTTTGATGTAAACAGTAGTTATTCCCATCTGTGGAGTGCTCTGGATCTAGAACACCTCATTGGACTCGCCTTTACTGAACATCAATTACGTCCCTCCTGCCCTTCACTCGCATGTCACTCGCATATCACGCCTCTCACACAAGCAGGTGATCCCTGTGGAGATTGCGAACGATAGTACATTTACAGTGCTATAGTTCACAATACTACTATACAGTATATTACATTTGCTATGTAATTATAATTATAACTGTACATTATATCCTTACATAAGACAAGATATTTCACTTTCTCAGCACATATAATAAATACTTGAATTTCAAAATAAGTAGCATCTAGTTTACATATTTGTGACCAAATCCACAGTTCCATACGTTGGGTTGCTTATGCATTACGAAGTACCCAAGGCGATCACATTGCGCATGCATACACGTGCCTGTTACACATTGTAATGCAAAACAATGCATGCTGGGACACTCCAACGGCGGAACGTGTCAACCAGCTGTGCATCCGGGGTGTATGCATCTTGGGCAGGGGAAACTATTTATATTGTACAGTAAGGGAATAATATCTATATTTTAGGAAATCAGATTTCTTATTATATTTCAATCCATATATCATTTTGGTTTTATTCTTTACCTACTGAGGTGATTATGTGGGTTACTGCCCTTGGCAGTGATTCTCTGGCAGTCTCTGGCTCTGAAAGCATTTTAAAACAATTATTTATAAGGTGCCATAAGGTGTCCACAGAACCGTACATAGTACAATAAAATACAGTACAGACATACAGGGCATGAAATAAACATTATAGTACAACACAATATGAGATGAAAACAGAGCACAGACAACAAGGTAAAGTAAAGCTATCAAGCTTGACAGATCAGGGAGAAGTGGGGAGAGGGTGCAGTGAGAGGTAGAGTGGGTGAGTTAGAAAGGGGCCACCAGGAGAAGAGGGGGTTGAAAGGTTGCCAAAGGGGCCAAGAGGGTAAGAAGGGAAGGAGGAGTGGTGAAGGAGACTACTCTAGGAAGCAGGGCCCTCATCAGTAAGCTAACATACTAAGTGGGTGGAGTGGACTAAGAAGAGATATATGGAGATTGGAGGAAATGGAATGTTGGTGTGAGCGGTGGAGGAAGGAAGGAGAGAAAGAAAAAAAAGTAGAATGTGGTGTGAGTGTTAAGTGGAGGAGGGGTAGGCTAGGGAGGTCATTCCAGTGCAGTGATAGAGCATAAGAGAAGTCCTTGACACGGGCATGAAATGTGGTGATCAGTTGGGAGGTCAGAGAACATTGACTAGCTGAGCAGTTGCACTGTCTATTGAATATATTCTTTTGCTTATATTTCGCTAGCTTCTTAAATATGTCTCCTATATTAAATGGTATAATTAAAAGTTATATTTTACTGCCTTAGTGTGCATCACAGATGCGGCCCTCTTTCTGTCTCTTTTTGGTTTCTTTTTGACCTTAAGGACATATTTTTCCAATGTCAGGGGATTGTTCACTTAAAGCCACATTATGCAGGAGACAACAAACAAGCACAATATTAGACACCTTTTCAGGTGTATAAAGATGAGCACCACCAGATTTATCAAGACACCTGAACCAGGTCTTCAGTAGTCGAAATGTACATTCTATCACACCTCCTGTGGCTATGGGCCAGATCCAAACCTACGTTTGGTTTACGTTTCAACGCGTAGCGTATTTACGCTTTCGTATTTACTATACACTCCCCTAGGCACTCCCCTCAGTCAACATATTTTTGCCATTTTACGCTTGCCAAACCCTACCCTAATTGTTCCAAGCGTAAATGCTGTAGGCCGTAATGGCAGAATGTACTCACACACCTAAGCCCGCCCGCACTGTACGATTTACATGCCTCTCCCCGCCTCCCTAAATAAAACCACAATATAGCTGCGCTATTAGATTATTGCATTAGGACACATATGAGGATTGCAACTCTTTTAAAATAACATTTTATTAAAGTAGCAGCAGCGAATGCACATTTAAAATAACAATTAAACTCGTGTTAAAAAGTCTAATCAAACTGTTGTAAGAGCTGTATAAACAGAAGTAGACAACCCAAGCAATATGTAAAAATAGACAGATTCCACTCTCAAAAATACTAAAAATGGGCAATTTTACTCTGCAAGTACAATTAAATAGATGGTAATAGGCACTCAGCAATGATTAAGGACAGGATCCAGATTTAAGAGCGTCAGGTGATTTACGCACGCAAGGTGCGTAAATCACCTGACTGAACTGGAGGGCGCATGTCTATAGTAATCCTAGCGTTTAAACAATCGGACGGAACTTTGTACGCAAATGGGCGGTGCTTCCCTTCCGCACGCTAAAGTGGGCGGGGGGAAGCATGTAAAGTGTACAGTGTTGGAGGGGGCTCCCACACTGTAGCGGATCAGCGGGGGTACAGACTGCTGATCCGTCCGACACATTTAATGCAGTCTTATGGCAGCGTAAGCTGGCATAAAGACTGCACGACAGAAAGGAATGACAGGGGGTGTGCACTCCCCTCGGTCTTGTGTAATTAAAGGGAGTCTGAATCTGGCCCAAAGTCTGCAGATACACTGAATGTTGTTTAGCAAAATAGTAATGCAATTTCAACACTAATGTGCTTAAGTTGAAAACAAATGTCCACTGTAGGGAAAAAAGGTAATAGCGAGAGGCAGATAGACGATTTGTAGCAAATATAGTGGCAGATGCGATTGATCTCAATGCAATTTGTGTTACCGGTCTCCTGGAGTCTGTATTAGCCGGATACGCTGCAGTCTCTGCAGTAATGTGAATTCCTCACAAGTAGTGATATCTGCCGTCAGATGATGTTTGATAGGACCACCTTCGGGTTCTTTATTAGCCGCCGGTAAAGCTCCAGTAGGAGCGTAATAATCAATGTCCGCCTCTTAATATGCCTCTATGCTCTAACCAGCGGGCAGATTGCAGTGCCGGAAGATAGTAAGTCCGAGACAGGTAATCGTGGGCGTCCCCACGTTATAAGTTTCACGCAGGTATATAGAAGAGAGGTTTTAAAACAGGAATCAGAAAGTTGTCATCAGCTGCTGGGTGTCAGAAGGGAAACCGCTGTCTCTGTCGACGCGTTTCGTCCTGGCAAGGACTTTCTCAAGACAAGGTAAGTGAATAGAGGGCTGATAGTATACGTAGTTGCTTTTATAGGACTAATTGGTTGTACGCAACTTGATTTATTAGTCCACAGTTGTGTGTTTAACCCAATGGGTAACACAGCTCACTCAACCACTATACAGAAAAAAGAAGAAAGAGTTGCAATCCAAAACATATATACATTTACATAGTTTCATTTCATCCTAAATCAATAATTCCTTGTATATAACTTCTTATGATCCTCATATATACCTATACACACATATATACATATATAAAAAGGTTTTTCTTTACACATATATACATATATATACACATACACATTTTTTCATCCACAGATGCATGTTCAAAAAATAATACAAATAATAATAATAAAAATTTAAATTAAAGTTAAAAATTATAATATTTCATCTAAATTTTGTATTTTAATAAATTGTAAAAATAATACTAAAAATGTGAAAATTATGTGAATAATGATAACAATAACAATACTGGCACAACATATTAGAGAAAACTAGAGCATGATCTAACTAATAGTCCTCATACTAGCTTGCTCCCAAATGACCACAGATATGCGTATAAATATAAACACCAAAAAACTCAAGAGTGTTTGTATACAATATGAATATGGAATACCATTTGGGAGGATAGGTTGAGTAATACATTCATATTGGAAGTACATCGTATACATGGTTCCAGATCACTTTTCTCAATACAGCAAATAAACTGTATTTTACACAACAATGGGATATTTTTCCTCAAATAAGAGTACAGTAAAAGCAGAAAATCTTAATCATCACTCAAACTAATCCAATACAAGTATCAAATACAATATACACACACATGCACACACACATATATTTGGAGTGCACCTTAAGCAGTTTCATATTTGTCCAGTAGTGCCAGTTATTTCCATTTTTTCCTATATATATATATATCTATCAATCTTCCACTCCCAGTGTTGGGCGGGGGCAAGCACTCATACAAAATAGAACAACTTCAGGTGCAAGGCCAACATGGAAATTATAGAAAACAGTCACTATAAGTAAGCCAGCACTCTATCTAAATGAACGTGGGATACATGATGGTATCATAATAGAAATACATATTTATTGTTTTAGATCATATAGTAGTGCCATTGGACATAACGTTGAAAAGTTAAACCTTTTCCACATACAAAAAAAGCTACAATTTCACAGGTTGTAAATAGCACCATGTAAACATCCAAAAAAGTGCTCAGTGCTTTAAAAACAAGAGACCCATAGAGGTGGAGTACAAGCAGCTCAATAAAATAACATCCAGCAAACAAATCACTATACTTGCTCCATAGTGTATAATGAGATAGTTCAGAGCTGCTGTGAGCAAAAGAATCACTGGCTACGTCCCATTATCTGACAGCCATTTCAGAGCCTCCTGGCTCCTTTATCAAGGGAGACAAAGCCAACGTCAAGGTCTAAAGGTATAATATATATGTGCATACATACACACACATATATACACACACACACATATCTGCACACACACACACACATATGCAAAGGGGAAAAAACACACAATGTAAACAGTTCGTAATCTCCAGAGCAACAAATGGAATGCATTTTGTACATCATAATATATTTACACCAAGTTTAATGGAAATAGATGCTATTTAAATCAATCTATGAGATGTTGAATTAGACATAACAGGGTTATTTAATGTGTCGTATACAAAACCCCCACAGTGATGCACACGTGTGTATACACATGTAGATAATACACATACAAACATGTGCACATACATCCCCCGATAGATACCTGAATTGGTTATATCGAAATGAATAATATATGAATTCAAATCCTAAACAACCATACTGACAATATGGACATTTGTATTTACAGTTCGTAGTGAGCAGTATTCAATATGTACAGATTTAAGATGTAACAAACTCTAGCATCTCATTAAGACCATCGGGGGAGAGACTCTGTAATTGATGTTTTATGAAATTAATGCTCCAAGCCCAAAACTTGAATCTTCTCTATGCTTCCATTCTGACATTGTAACCAATGTCTTGAGACAGTATGTTTGGTACATTTATTAATAATAGTCCTCCTATGTTCTCTAAACCTGTCCTTCAGTGTGCGCATGGTACAGCCCACATATTGTAGGCCACACGCACACTGAAGGACATAGACAACGTAGCTAGTTTCGCAATTGATAAATTGACATAGATCGTATGTTTTTTTTGGTCACAAAGGACGTTACAGAAGTACGATGCATAATATGTTTGCATGTAAGGCAAACAGAATGTCCACATTTAAAAGTACCTAGTGGTTTACATGGAAGCCAAGTCATTTGTTTTTGATCATTTGGAACATTCAACTGATTTTTATTCTGAAAGAAACTGGGTGAAAGAAAATTTTTTAGGTTCTTTTTTTTTCTAAATACAACTTTTGGTCTATCAGGAAGAGAGCTGTTCAATATAGGGTGATGTTTTAAGATGTCAAAATTATCCTGTATAATATTCTTAATCTGATTAGATTTCCTATTAAACTTGGTGACATACATCAGATTTTTTTGTGGTTCCATATTGCTTAATACCTTATCATACTCATTTTTACTTTTGTTTTTATTTTTAATTCCATTCACACTGTTTCCATTGATGTAATAGTTGTCAATGGTCTCATCTCTCTTTCTAATTTTATCATTAGTCTGGAGGAGAGATGTTCTTTCTAAGGTTTTAACATGTGTGATAGCATCTTGAACCAGGGTCGATGGATAACCTTTCTTCATAAAATCCTTAGCCATAAGTTCTGCTTGTCTATCGAAATTTGTGATGTTAGAACAGTTACGATATAGGCGGCCAATCTGGCCCCTTGGGATATTACGTATCCAAGGTCCATAATGACCGCTGGTGTATTCCAAATAGTTACTCACATCAACAGATTTCTATAATTTTTGGATATGATTTTACTGCCTGATGCCTTTAGGGTCACATCCAAAAAGTGTCTCCTCTTCATCAAATTGTGAAGTGAATGTGAGATTGAACTGATTAGTGTTAAGGTGAGAGAGAAATTGTTGTGCTAAATCCCGACCACCATCCCAAATAATAATCAAATCATTAATATAACGGCCATAGAACACGAGGTTCGCGCCAAATGGGCCATTCCAGATGTACTAATCCTCAAATTCTCCCATATAGATGTTAGCAAAACTTGGCACAAACCTCGTGCCCATGGCCGTCCCGTGAAGCTGTAAATAATACGTGCCGTCAAACAAAAAATAGTTATGTGACAAAATAAATTTAATTGAATTAACTAGAAAGTCACATAGGTCTTCCGTGATCCCAACATCAGAGGTTAAGGTGTTACGGACTGCATTAACCCCTCTATCATGAGGGATATGGGTATATAATGCTTGAACATCCAACGTTAGGAAACCATATTGAGGTTTCCACTCAATTTGTTCTAATTTGGATAACAGTTGGATGGTATCTCTGATGTGGGTTCGTAGAGACACTACATGAAAAAGTAACCTGTGAAATCTTCTTATTACAGACTGGAAAGATTCAGTTGCCATAAATTGGGAGGCACAATAATTTGTGCAGTCCAGGCACTGTATGGGACTGTGATGTTGGTGGATCCAAATCCCTCTTTACCTACTCATAAAGAATCAGGAGGTTAGCATGGCTAAGCCTAAACATTTGCACAACCTCCTGGTCAGACAGAGAGTCCAGGGTCAAACACATGCAAAACACACGTACCTGATGGGTTATGCATAGACTGTGCGGAACCTGAAGCTGGTGTTTTTCAGTATCATCGTCACTACTTTGACTACTTGATAAAATAGAAAAAAAGCATATAAAGAGAGCTAGACATAAAAAAGCCACTAATCTCCATGATGCTCCACCAAAAACCATCAGCTGCTTTTCAATTGTGCGGTCACTTTTATAGAGGAAGTGAACCATTCAGATTAATTGCCTACGATTTGAACAAGTGCGCTTCTCCTACATGGCACATTTGATTTCAGCACTTTAATGTGATTGAATAGCGATTACACAAATATACGCTTAGTAAATGCAGCGCTTTGTATGTCCGTCATTAAAAAAAAATTCTGCAAAGCACAATATTAAGCAGTTTGGCCTTTAGTAAATGTAGCGATCACATAATCGCCGTCTAAATTGACCAAATGTAATGGCATGGCACATATATCAGTAAAAAATTGTGACTACTGGTTGTGTGTAAATTATTATTATTATTATTATTATTATTATTATTATTAACAATGTTTATTTATAGAACACCACCAGTTAATGATAGTGTTAGTGATATGTGTTAGTGTAATGTAAGATAGAGCAAGTTTTTTTTTTTGGGGAGGGGGGAGTGGATACTTTTGTAGTTACTGTAATTATTTATTGAATATAAAATAAAAAATCACATGTTTATTTTAAAGCAATGTAACATTTTCTTATCAGCTTGATGTCTCTATTTTTATATAGTTTCCATGGTTCCGAGCCTAATAAGCATATAATGAGCACAGTCCTTCACGTTGATATTCATTTAGCACATCTGGCCTCTTGAGATATAAGCCGTTAAAAGTATATTAAAAAATTATATCAACCCGTGACAATAGAATAAGATTTAATTAAAATACAATTTAAAGTTATTAAATAGCATTAGAATAGATATACAAACAATCATATTATCCTTATTAAATATTCATTTAACAACGTAACATGGAATCAAGGAAACATCTCAAAATAAAATAAATAAAATTTTTTGAAAGAATCGAGTAAAGACCTTCGCGCTTACTTCTTATGAATGCCAACAACAGGACCATGGTAAAAAAGTTACTGGACATTGGGCCTGATCCAGAGCTACGAAATTGCTGTCCGACGGGCGAGCGTACGCCCGTTTTTTGCGTATTTTCGTACGAAAATTCGCACTGCGCATGCCCAGTATGACAGCTTCCTGTCGGCTGGACGACATGAGCGTATAGCGTTCGTATGGTGTGCGAATTTTTCGCTCGAGGGGCGTGCGTTCAGTACGACGGTCGGCTGGGCGCTCGTTTTACAACAGGGAGGCGGGGATAGCCATTTAAATTGTACAGTATGGGCGTGCTAAGCCCGTACGCTCAGCGTATTTTGTGCGAAAATTCGTACGGCCGACGGTCGTACCCAGTGTAGGGTATAGCCGCCGTAAGCAGGGACTTTACTATGGGAGTGTTAGGGGCGTGTATGTTGATACGCCCGAGCGAACGTTCGCATTCGCCCGTCGTGCGAAAATTTCGTAGCTCTGGATCAGGCCCATTCACCATATATGTTTATTTTCCTTTCCTTTAAGTCTTTTAAAATTTCTATAAAATCTCAAACTATTAAAGTTTTTTCAGACATGCTGAATAAAATACAGTATTTAGCATTAATGTGCAAAGGACACGCTACAGGTCTCCAACATTTACCCCCATGTTTTCCTCTTCCTTCCCATATTCATGAGTTTCTCAAGTGTCTATTTAGAAATGTGCCAGTCTGTAAAACCATTTGGTAAATAAAAATGGGATGACAAATATAATTCATAATGGGGAAAAAAGCAATATCTTAAATAAATAATAATACACAAAATAAACAACAACAAATAAATTGAAGTCCAGTGTAAATGTACGAGGGACTGTTAGGTGGGAATGCTTTTATTATATCATGGTGATGGCGAGTGTTCCACAGATCTCAATAATCATAACGCAATTTTGCTGTAAAATAGTAGGTCTCCACAAATAAGCAGAAATGGTGAGTCATGATTCCTTGGATTGTAGTGGCCTCCCCTTGCCCATACAGGAGGCTGGATCCAGCAGG
>WWET01003570.1:60595-76388 GCA_011038615.1 Limnodynastes dumerilii
CCCGTCTCTTCACTAGCATGCCTATACCCGCCTGAATGTGGGATTAGGCATGCGGAAGTAAAGGGCTGCCCCCTTCATCTGATCTTCTACCGTATGGAACTGAGTTCTGTATGGTAGAAGATACGTTAGCATAACATCTGGAGTGCGCATGCGCAAATGTTACGTGTCAGGGGACTTCTGCAAGAGACTTGCGTAAGTCCCTTGACTTACATAATTCTGGATCAGGCCCTATAATAATATATGTGAGCGGGAAATTCCACTGCTTCTGGCATAAATCACCTCGAATAACACATTGGACCGTTTTTTTCTATTTAAATTCTCTTCAATCTCTTAAACCCTTGCTTATTGAACTTAATTAAACAATTTCACTATATTTACATCAATTAAAATGTTATTATATTTTATATTATTTTATAATTTAGTCACCTTCATGCTATAGTTGGTCATCAGCACAATAAAACATAAACACAAGCATATCCTGAATTATAAAACTGAAGAACAATAGGGTTTAAAAAAATATGTGCAGACTGGATAGGCCAAGTACTGCTATTAAATTCTATGTTCAACTGCTTTGCAAAGTACCTCTTGCCCCCCCACATACACAGAGGAGGACTGTAAAATTTCAACCTGGGGAACCAATCACCTAATTGACCTCCAAAATCCTTTTACTAGTTTTTCATTTCCAAGACATATGAAGTATTGTAGTACAAGGAGAATTACTTTTATCCTTGTTAGAAATCTGTCTATAGTGCTTTTTTGTCTTTCCTAAATAGACTTAAAATTCTTGGTCTTATTTATGATCCAAACCACTCCAATATCAAATGAGTTGGTCTTCATAAGCATAAAATGAAACAGGTCAGTGATGCCTATTCAGTACTGATGACACCACCAGACCACCTGAAATGCTTGTTCCTTAGATTAAACTAAACCTATGCATACCATAACAACTACTCAGTACAACTGAGCTATAATTACATTTAAAATTAATGGCAACCAATCCATAGTTACAGAATAGTCAGCTAGTCTGACTGTTGATATAGGGCCAGATTTACTAAGCTGTGGGTTTGGAAAAGTGGAGATGATGCCCATAGCAACCAATCAGATTTAAGATGACATTCTCTAGTATGTAATAGGAAAGTGTGAGCAAGAATCTGTTGCTATGGGCAACGTCTCCACTTTTCCAAAGCCGCAGTTTACTAAATCTGGCCCATAGTGTATGATTTGGAGCAGACTTGTCAAACTGTGTGCAGCACAGTGGCTCAGTGTGTAGCACTTGTCTCTCACAGTGCTGAGATCATGAGTTTGATTCCCAGACTAGGCCTTTACCTGTGTGGAGTTTGTATGTTCTCCCTGTGTCCCATGGGTACTGGCACATTGAACATCTCACTGCACATTCTGCTGTTGCAGTAATAAAAAAAAACACCCTTTAAACCACAACTCTCATGCACAGTAATGTGCTGATTTTATCAAACCATAGTTTTTAAATAACTTGAGTCCATAAAAACCTTTAATTCAAGATCAGATATGTATTTTATGCCTGTATTAAAATAAATAATTATTCACTACTTCCCTTGATATTCTGTTTGTTGAGTTACAGATTCCTCATTTGCAGATCATTTCTATTCAGGAATTCAGAATATTATCTCTGATACATTTTACTGCTGCATGCATTTATTTTTCTTAGATCCGCAGTCCCAATATTATATAATAGTATAGCTCTCATGTCTGAAATATAACATATAGATTAATAGTTAATTGTTAATAGGGGCAAAAACTGTGTAACATCATTTTTAAAATATATAATTAAATGGGTCTATAAATTGGTTTGCAATATTTTTGACATTTTCTATACCACAGTGACTCATATTCCATCTATAAGCCTCGTAGGAAGATCAACTACAGTTATTGATTTCTCACTTTTACAATCCAGCAGCAATAATCACTATCTAAAGGTGCATTGGCCCAGCAACATATTTTACCTCTGGCAACACAGCTTCATAAACAAGGGACATAACTAGTAATTTGGAGCAGCCACAGAATAATAAAAAGATGTGTCTCTTTAAACTTACATCACATTTTAGTAAGAGGCAAAATTAGTTTTTTACTGCAGCACAGTTATACAGTTATAGTGCTTTATAAGGAGATTACATTACAGTGGAAAGAGAGCATCTGCACTTAAAGAAAATGGCTAAACCTTTTAAATGGAATAGTTAGGTGCTTATTATTAAGAAAAAATAAAGTGGATGCCCTTATGTAAATATACATTTAATTGTAGCAAAAAAAAAATCCCAAACTCTTAGGGTACCTAAATGTCACGTTGGTACTTGAGGTTACATACATTAGTAGTTTGCATTTAGGGCACCTCATGCCATGTTCTTGTCTTGATCTATGTCTTAGCTGTCATTGTCTTCAAATTGGTACAGTTAATCATTTAGCAGGTAACACTATTACTGATGTTGACTCAATGCACATTTTTCTATCTGTCTATTTTTCATTGTCAGGATTTTTATGACTAGATGCTAGAGTCTTCTGTATATTAGATGAAGTAAAGTGACCATATGGTGCTTCCACCAAGCATTAGGTTGACCAAGATTTTAAGAGTACCATCGCTTGATGTTTTAATGGTGTGCTTTCCATAGATTGGCACACTTAGGGATATTTTATGATTTTCTACAATTTATAGTTGCATCTATACTAAGGCAATAAGAAACATAAACATTGTGGGCCATATTCACACCTAAGAGTGAGTAAGTGCAGACAGATCCTAACTGGTACGTAGATTGCGTAAATGACCTACTACGCATGTGTGATACCCCAGTACGGAGGCTTTTGCATCTGCTGCATTACAGGCGCAAAAAGGCTCGTGACATGCTGGTGGTTGCTAAGTAACCTCCAGCTGATACAGGATGCATGCGGCAGCGCGAGGGAGACTGGAAAGTTCTGGCAGGAAAAGGAAGCGGTTAAGGCAGTTGGAGTGGCAGTTAGTAGCTGAGGGGAGAAGAGGAAGGTCATGGTGGCTAAAGGAGCTAGTGAGAGAGAGATATGGCTATTGAGAGTTGTGGGGACGGAGAAAGGTAGCGGAGAGCAGTGAAGAAAGTGAAAGGGGGTGATCTGGAGAAGTAGCTGTCAGCAGAGGACCGGAGAGAGTGAATATTGCGGTGACTGAGGAGCTGGTGTAAAATGGCAGTCGGAGGAAGCTGAGGCAGTGAGCAGACGCAGAGTTGACATATTGGAGAGAGCTGAGGCGGTGAACAGACGGAGAGCTCAGCCAAGGAAATTCAGGTGTGAGAGTTCTGTTAGCAAGCCTTGTAAAGGAGGAGAAAGAAAGTTGTTACAAGGCCTGTAATGGTAACAATTGTGAAGCAAAGTTGCCTTTCAGTACACATTGAGCCATCGTTGAAGCCATAGGCTTGGATTTTAAGCAGTGAATAAAGTGATTTGTGCATACATATACTTACCTTATTAAGGTGACTAATATTGGCATTAAAACCTTAAAGTGACTAGTGCTTATGTACAATTGTATCGCTAAGGAGACCCATTCTAATGTTAAAGCCCTTGAAGTGAGCAATGCAAATGAATATACTGTTTCTATAATAAACTTTGTTAGTTGCCCTGAGGATAAAGTGACTTTTGCTATCTATAGCTGTATTAATGAACTTCTAAAGTACAAAAGTTTTTAAAGTGGCTGGTGCATTTAATTTCTTTCGGCTGGAGGAGAACTAGTGTGGAAAACAAGCAGCTGATATGAGTAAAGTGCGGACTGCAGATCGCTGGGATAGTGTACTATGAATTCTTCTTATTTATAAAATGTGCACAGAAAATGTCGGTTGTGGATTAGAAACCGGGATATTGCAACGCAGAGTTTCAGTGTCAAGTACTGTGACTTTTACAACAAGTTCGATACTGGGGAGATAAAAAGGAAATTTCCAATTGCAATAATTACTCTCAAGATTTTGTAAAGTGTAATTGTATTATTATTATAGTATTATTATAGTACATTTAAAATATAGTATAAGAGCAGGTAGAAGTTATAGGGCAGATAGAGGAGATAGAAAAGGGTAGACTGAAACTATTCATGTAAAATAGATTAGAATTGGTGTAGAACTTACAATGTTTTGTTGCTTTGGGATTCCGGAATGTAACTTATTTATATTTTTTTAAAAGTGGGAAAAGTTTTATCTGTATTATTGAATTCAATAATAGCTGGGGTGACAAAGTCCAATTGTATTAGTTTTTTTACCTACTAAAAAAATGTAACATGATTGATTGTATTGGATTAGATGTTGTCAGAAAAAATTACCTTGTGAACACAGTAAAAATTAATTAATATTTTCCATGAATGTGAATAAAAAATTGTACTTATTAAAACACTGACAAGAAAGTGCAAAGAAGATATCAATATTTGTAGTTAAAGTAAAAAATATTTATTCACCAAAATTGTTGTCGATCTCATTTTCTGTCAAGTCAATCGCCAGTATACTTTTAGTAGTTTAATATTATTCCTTAGTAAAGAATAACTTTTTACCGAGGTATTTTAGTGCATTACACATGCGTAATAGGTCATTTACTAAATATACGGACCTAATAAACAGAATCTTCTTAGGTGTGAATACGGCCATGTGTGTGTTCTAGCAGTGTATCAGTGTTTTAGCAGAGGGATGTCAGACATTTGCTGAAGTCTCTTATCCCATTTATTCATGCTCCCTTTGTCTCTACATTTAGTATCCATAGTTGCAGAAGTCACCTGTAATTTATCTTTTTGTTCTCTCTTCATATCCAGGCAATTGTCAGAGTTAAAGGGCATTCTGAGATCTGAAATCAGTATTACAACGGTGACATGTGGTTCATCATTTTCCCCTCCTGTCTGTTGCAGCATTATTGTAGACCACCACATAATGGAGGCTATGTGGTGAAACCCAGAGCTAGGTTTCCATTCCTTCCCTGTAGTATAAGGGCCTAATGACTCTTTCTATCTGTAAGGACCTAGGGCCTGATCCAGAGCTATGCTGTGCTGTTTTGTGTATTTACGGCCAGCGTAGCTACTATGCACTCCCCCTGACCCTGCGTAATTATACTCAGTTATGCCGGCTTAAGGCTACCCTAACTTCAGCCGGTGTAACCGAGTGTAATTCGGCAGGGAGAGGAGCGTAATGCCTCTGCCTGCCCCTCCAAGCTAATTTTCTTCCCTCCCCCCGCCCCTTCCTCCGTAACTACAGCACAACTACACACAATCCGGAGCACAGATAAATATTGATTACGCAGGGAAACATATGCCTGGCACATGTGCAGATCGGCTGAACAGCCGATCTTACGCATCATCCGACCGTAAATACGGTGGACAGCTTAGGTCTGGATCAGGCCCCTAGTGCCTGAGGGGCACAGAGGATGAGGGAGTGGTGCTCAGCTCTGCAGACCAGGCAGGGGCGTAACTAGTATGGGTTTTGTAGGGCATGTTCCCTGGGCGCTGATGGCTTTGGAGGCGCCATCGGTGCCATCAGGTCACATGTCTGACAAAGCCCACCACCGCCTTACCTTACTCTGTGAGTCTGAGAGTAACTGCGGTGCGGCATCCACCAATCAGTGTTCAGCTGGACAGCACCGGCCTATAGGACACACTATAGATTAGTTCACTCTCGCAGCATGTGACCGGCGCTGTCTGGATGAACACTGACTGGTGGATACTGCGCTGCGCCACGCCGCAGTTGCTCTCAGACTCACAGAGTAAGGTAAGAGAGTTTTTTTCTTTCTTTTACTGGATGGTCTCTTGACTCAGCACAAAACTCTTTGGAGGTCCAGCAGAATGGGGAGTTTTAACAGCCCAAGCATGAACTGCAGAAAGAACAGTGGTGGCAGTGACACAGCAGGGTAAGGCCTCTTCTCTTTTGCCCCTGACCAATGCTCATGGGGGTGAACTACCCACTCATCAATGCCACCTTGGCTGGCACTGGAGAGCAGTGTCTAGTGTGCACTTTTGCAGACTTTACAGCACTGGCTCTTATCAGAGGGGATCAGCAATTACTCTCTGCATGCCTGTTGTGCTGTCATCAGCGACACAACCAGTGTTGCTTGTTTTCTATGTTTGGGCACTTGTACCAACTCTTATCCTGCTGCCATTCTTCCTTCTTTAGTCACATCTGGCCCTGTTCTTCAGTTTTTTCTTCCAAGGGGCTCTTGCCACATCAAGCTGTCAAGATTAGAGTTAACAAATCTCCTCTGCACACAATCACCATAATAACAATAATCATCATCATCATTATCATAATAATAATAATAATAATAATAATAATAACATTGGTTTTTAATTTATTGAAACCATAAGCAAATATGAATGCAACTAGTGTTATTCTTTAGTTAAACAGTAAAAAATATGCTACATGTAATACAGTGTATTCCAGATACAATATGATATGCTATATGTTATTTTGATGAGTTATGTAACTCTTTTTATCTGGTAAAGGTGTTGGCATGCATTAAGCAGACATTTTATGTCATTTTCTTTAATTTCGTTTAGAGTGTTTATTTAAACCACAAACATACAGGTGAAACTCGAAAAATTAGAATATCGTGCAAAAGTTAATTTATTTCAGTAATTCAGCTTAAAAGGTGAGACTAATATATTATAAAAGAAGTTGATTGTTCTCAAAATGCTGTATCAAAGCAAATTAATAGAAAGTTAAGTGGAAGGGCAAAGTGTGGAAGAAAAAAGTGCACAAGCATCAGGGATGACCGCAGCCTGGAGAGGATTGTCAAGAAAAGGCCATCCAAAAGTGTGGGGGAGCTGCACACACACAGACGGATCCTGGACTTGGGCTTCAAATGTCGTATTCCTCTTGTCAAGCCGCTCCTGAACAACAAACAGTGTCAGAAGCGTCTTATCTGGGCAAAAGAAAGAACTGGTCTACTACCCAGTGGTCCAAAGTCCTCTTTTCTGATGAGAGCAAATTTTGCATCTCATTTGGAAACCAAGGTCCCAGAGTCTGATGTAAGAATGGAGAGGCACACAATCCAAGATGATTGAAGTCCAGTGTGAAATTTCCACAGTCTGTGTTGATTTGGGGAGCCATGCCATCTGCTGGTGTTGGTCCACTGTGCTTTATTAAGTCCAGAATCAACGCAGCCATCTACCAGGACATTTTAGAGCACTTCATGCTTCTTTCAGCAGACAAGCTTTATTGAGATGGTGACTTTATTTTCCAGCAGGACTTGGCACCTGCACATACTGCCAAAGGAACCAAAACCTGGTTCAATGACCGTGGGATTACTGTGCTGGATTGGCCAGCAAATTTTCTGGACCTGAACCCCATAGAGAATCTATGGGGCATTGTCAAGAGAAAGATGAGAGACATGAGACCGAACAATGCAGAAGAGCTGAATGCCGCTATTAAAGCAACCTCTTCTTCAATAACACCTCAGCAGTGCCACAGGCTGATAGCATCCATGCCACGCCACATTGAGGCAGTAATTCGTGCAAAAGGGGCCCAAATCAAGTACTGACTACATATGCATGATTATACTTTTCAGAGGGCTGACATTTCTGTATTTAAAAACTTTTTTTTATTTTCATGTAATTTCATGTAATATTCTAATTTTGTGAGATTTTGATTTTGGGGTTTTCATAAGCTGTAACCCATAATCAACAAAATGAAAACAAATAAAGGCTTGAAATATATCACTTTGCATGTAATGAGTCTATATAATATATTAGTTTCACCTTTTAAGCTGAATTACTGAAATAAATGAACTGTTGCACGATATTCTACTTTTTTGATTTTCACCTGTATTTTATTAATTATACACTTTAATTATTAAATACATTTATAATAAAAAAACAAGTTTGTCTTTATTTTTACTGTTTTGTTTGTAACAGTGTGGAAACATTATGAAAATATATTTTAATATATAAAAAATGTGTTATATGGTGTCTATTATACGTTTGAGTGTGTTCCATGTTTTTTTATTTTTTATTTTTTTGCATGCAGATGGTTTCAATTTGATTATAGTCTGTACATCTATTTTAGAAATCAGTTTGAACTTTACTCATGTACTGTGCACATATGTTCTTTACTTTTGACCAAAAAAAAAGAATCCAAGGGGATATGACTGGAATATGCATTTATTCCTCAACACTTTCTAAATTCTAATAATGAATCCATCTGGAATAATAGTCCCTTGATATGTAGGCACTAAGCAGCCATGAATTGTTCCTGTGCTATTGGCAGTACTATTGACCTCAAATAACTTATTGAGCAGCTGTGGAAAGTTATAAAATGTATTATACAATTTATCTTAGATACTGCGCTTCTAGAAACGTATTGCTGAAAAAAAGCTCATTATTTTTATGCAGATCCTACCAGACTGGTCCAGATGTATCAGAAATGTAAATTTAGTGTACATGTGTTTTCCTTATTATAACTCCAAGAGGAAAACTATGAAAAAGATGTGCAATATGAATAAATATCTTTCAGTAAGTAGACCATTTAAGTACAGATAAAATAAATAGAGAAAAAAGGGCAATAAAAACTTGCTGATTTTTGCGCAATTATGGGTCAATATATACTTGTGAGTATTTTTTTGCTAAAGTACGTGTTCACAAAAGAAAAGAATTTAGGGCCTGATTCAGACCCTCATATGTACAGGGGTCTGTCAGTCCGCATGAGAGAGGGGAGTGAACTCCCCCTGTCATTTCCTTCTCTCGTGCTCATATTTGTGTGACTGTGGCAGCCTTAAGTCAAATGAGCTGGTCAGCGGTCTGTCCAATCGCTGATCTGCTTATAAATACCTAAACCCACATCTACTGTACAATTTAAATGCTCCTCCCCATCCACCTTGGTGGGTAGAAGGGAAGTACAGCCCTTTGTCACAGATACAGAACTAAGGGCTGTATTCAGAGATCCGTATTTTCTCTGATTTCCGTGCGTATTTTTAGGTACATTTTAACTACACATGCGTAGCAACTTTTTATACGCTGTTCACGTAGACTATAGGCGCAGAAGTGCCTCATGGACGGACTTATGAATTGGACGTGGCTAAATATGCACGGAACTCCTATGGAAAAATATGTATGGAGGAATTTACATAGAAATGGGCGGGGGGAGGCATTTAAATGAAGGGAAGTGGGCGTGATTACAAAGATACGTACAGACGGAGGACACATACGCTCGGAAAAGGCCTCGGAAAGTTACAGCTGGTCTATGGAGGAGGAAGTCTCCGTGGGCATGGATTAGCAAGGGGAGTGACTGGGGTTTTAGTGGGTGTTACTTGCTCCGTCGGTGCATATATTTGCGCTCCGATTGCAGCACAGAAGTCTGATTACAGCCCTAAGTTCTGTATAATAGAAGTTATAAGTAGAAGTTAAGTTCTGTTATAATAGAAGTTAAGTTCTGTATAATAGAAGCACCCACCAGTCAACAAACCCCACTATTGCACTTTGCATGTGTAAGTGGGGTAACATATGTTAGTCTGGATCCGATTCTTAGTGTAAAATATTGAGCTATTTGTACATTTCTGCAAAAATGCATATGAATAACTCATTATTGCAGAATAGCATTGGATAAATAGCTAAATGGGCATAGCTACCTTCACCAGGGACAGGCAGATGCAAGTTGATATACTTTAAAGGTGTCATACTTACATAGCTGAATACCACATGCAACTTGTCCATAGTCCACTAAAACTGTCCTGTACCAACTTTAAACATAAGTTGATGTGCTAAAAAAAAGTTTGCATATGCTAAAACCAGCTGAATGCGCACAACTTTAGTGAGTGTTATTTTTTCTATTTTATGATCTTTGCACTGCATTTTGGCGGAAGGAGCAGTGGGGTGTGTTCCAGTTATTGGCTATGTACAGTAACATTGTGTTTGTGCGATATTTGGCCTATAACAAGTTTTGCACCTGCCTGACACCTAGTGGAACTGGAAGTATTAAAGAAGGTGATTTTAACAACAATCCGTGCAGAAAATGGGCAACAGCAACATAATGTTGATGTTGAGGGCTTTTGTATTATAAGTCCAGAAAATACACTATTTCATTAACAACATACGGGGACTACTGCATATCAATGATCACAATTCATATGAGCATTCTATTATTTCTTATATTCTAGTATCTCCATGGTCATTAGTGACTCCAGTAGCAACAATGTATAGCAGTTCAGTCAGAATTCCCTTTGTTGGGTAAGCTTTAAACAACTAAGACAAGTTAGTCAATAAAAGATTGATAGATATGGATTATGTAACACAAAACCACAGTTTAAACATGCATGACTTGTGATAAAGCCAAAACTAAATTATGATAAACACTGCAGTATTTACTAAATAAATATTGATAAAAACAATTATTTATAAAGGTAAAATTAGACCAAAATAATAAAAAAAATTATAATAAAATACAAATCTGTGACTTCATTGTAGCCTGAACAATAGTTAGTAAGAACAAGGGACTGTATTCACACCTGAGACGCTGCAGTATCTTAAGTGCATTTTTGAAAGAAATGTATTTACACTGTCTTGTACCACTTAGGTACATAGATTGGCTATGTGCGGCCTTTAAAGACTGCACGTATTTGGTTAGGAAGAAAGAGGCGTGCCAGGGCAGCCTCTGGGAATTTTTAAGAAGAGAGGGTGGGGGGAGGTATGGTAATGAATGAGAAAGGACACAGCAAGAAAGCATTCTTAAGAAGGAAAATGTATACTGGAAGTTAGGGAAGCCCTAGTGGACCCTTACGTGCTCTAGGTTCGTAAAATAAGGGGGGTGTGGCATAGGAGAGAACTTTAAGTTAGGTGTGGCTACAAGGAGTGAAAATCTCAATATAGGGGGTATTTAAGTCAGGGCCATAACTAGGGGTGCGCAATAGGGGCAGGCACCCCGCCGCAGCTTAAGTGGGTGCCAGTCAGTTCATATTTAAGGTTGAATTGGTTTGAAATTTAGGGTCAAGGGTTGCCATTATTTCTTTAGGCCCGTGGCGCTAAAATTTCTAGTTACGGCTCTGATTTAAGTATTTAACTAGGGTGTAATTAAACAGTGTTTGAAGTCCCAATGGCGCAAAGAGGAAGTTAGTCTAAATTTTAATACATGAAATAGTGGACTGAATTAAATGGGTAACCATTGAGTAAAGCTGCTGAAAGTTTTAAATGTATTTGGCCACATTTGTAACATCCTCAAACATATTACTGTGTAAACTTTTTGTGGATTACTATGGTGTAAATACACAATTATAACTTTACTGTATAACTAATGGAATTTTGTTGAGCTTCATTATAATACAATGCAGTCTGACAATTTTATACCATTTTTTTTATAATGCATATTTCAGATGGTATTTAAAAAGGTCAAACCCATTAGCTATTACAAAACAAAAGCTACAAATCCATTTCCAAATCATTTTTATTAACACTTACATGACAGGCAGAAGTGTCAGCATCATTTCCTGTGCTTTCTGGTCATATAATGGTGGCTGTTAAGAAGTAAATACTTTTTTTTTTATTTGACTGATCCTTCTGCAGTAATATTATATTTTTAAATGAAATTCATCTTTTTAGTTCACAGTCCACAATTTTATATTTAGATGCGCACTCTGCATCTAAGACCAATTAAATTAAAGGTGTATATGTACGTATGTTTATATACAGGTGCAAAAGGTCAGCTTGCCCCCGCCCCACCTACAACAAACATAAAATTTCAATCTGTTTACTCCATAATGTACATAATGATAATAATGTACAATTTCAAAGACTTCACCTGTTATTACAAAGGCCAAATTCACAGGGAGGTTTTGAAAAACAAGAATTGCCACTATATTTTATTTGAAGAGCAGGAAAATAGAAGCAATGAGAAAGGCAAGTCAGATGCTTGGTTGCATAGGGAGAGGAATTAGTAGCAGAAAGAGAGAAGTAGTGATGCCCCTTTATAGATCATTGGTACGCCCCCACCTAGAACACTGTGTTCAGTTCTGGAGGCCATATCTCCAGAAAGACATAAATACATTAGAGACTGTGCAAAGAAGAGCAACTAAAATGGTCCATGGCCGTTGTAACAAATCATACCAAGAAAGGCTAGAGCAACTAAACATGTATAGCTTGGAGCAGAAAAGGGAGAGGGGAAGCTTTGTTTTTTTTTGTTGTTTTTTTTTTAAATCTTTTTATTTTTATTTTGTAGAATAATTTTAGAATATTTAACATTACAATGCAGAGTAAAACATGAGTCAATGAACACTTTGAGGATATAACAATGAGAACAAATGTTGAGACATATCCTCACTAAAGATGTTTCTGCCATTTTGGTTGCAGTTACAATAGAAACTAATAGACGCTGCTGCAGATCTGTGCACTATGCTGCTCTGACAGCTTTAAAGGTATACTTCTAAGCAGGGGCGTAGCTAAACGATCATGGGCCCAGGTGCAAAAGGTCAGCTTGGGCCCGTCTAGGGTCAGTATAGTTTTCAATAAACAAATGGGCAGACTAGATGGGCCATGTGACTCTTATTGGCCGTCACTTTCTATGTTTCTATGTTTCTATGTAATAGGACTTACACTTAAACACAGCAGAGTTATTTAAATAAAATACTAAAAGAATAAATAACAAATTTTGGAGAAAAAAAATGGAGAGGCACAGGTCATTGGAATCAAACATGGTGGCAGACCTAGGAGCAGGAAAAATTTAATTTGTTAGGAGTGATAATAAATCTATTGTAAAGTGCTCCTTCTAAATATATATATACCATACTGATCTCCAAAAACATAAAATGGCATCTCACGAGATCCGACGCCAGAGTACCGACTTGCTCGGTACTCGGATTTTATGGGTGATTTTCTGGGTGGGTTCGGTTTTATGAAAACCGAACCTGCTTATCTATAAGGTGGGAGGGGTAGTAGAGTGCAGCACACCTCAAATAGCCTGTATGATCAGGTCCACTGAAGACAGGCGCGTGACAGGCTGGTGCACTGCAGGGTGACAGCTTCCGGTGTGCGCTCTGATTTACACAGCGTAGGGCGGGACGGCCCACTGCGGTGGGCGGCACACTGCTCGCTGGACTCAAAATGAGCGTGGCACTATTGGTGAGTGCAGGGGCGTATCTAGGGTAAATGGAACCTGGGGCAAATCCCAAAATTGCGCCCCCCCTGGTTGTTTTTTTATTTATTTATTGATATAAATATCTTGGTATGCAGTAGGTATGATTGTGCTGCTGCGAAGCGGTGGCACGGTGCCAAAGGGGGCGCCAACTCACAGGGGGCGTGGTCAAACCACAGGGGGCGCAGCTGTGCATACACGTTTAAACCATTATATATAATGTCCGAACATTTCTACCATGCCCATAATGCTGACCCCTCTGGCCTCACTTTCAAAATAATTGAACATGTCACCCTTGGAGAGAGAGGTGGTGACGTTCCAAAAAAATTGTCTCAACAAGAAATGAAGTGGATCTATGAACTTAACACTATGGCACCATTTGGTCTAAATGAGAATTATGAAATAGCCCCCTTCCTATGACCCCTCTGGTTTTATTCTCGTGCATGCTCTATAAGGATTTTATTGTTATTTATATATTTTTTAAATTTTTATATTTAAAAAAAAAAAATTCTTTATACCATTTTAATATCAAATATTCTTTTGATCCCCATAGTCTGTGCCTCTCTTTCTTTTACAATATTATATTGAAATTTTTTTACAACAATATATAAAAAATGTTTTTGGTTTTTTTTCTACAATACTATATTGAATTTAATATTGTCTAACTATCACCTTCTTCTGTCCATATGTGGCTTCTTAGCTGTTTTTATCTTCATTTGTATATTTTACCCGCTATTTGATCTTAGATTCCTCCTCCCTTTTTAATATGTACTATTATGCTAATTTGTGTCTGCATTTCTCAGTACAGGGGGTGGCCTGGGGCAGGAATATGGTGTTAGAGTACCTATTTTCTGCCATGGCCCCCCTTCTGTATGGGATGTGCAATTCAACTCTTGTACATATATATATTATTTTATGTGTATATATACTTCTAACTGAATGGTAGCTTTTGAGCAGTCCATTAACCAAAATGACGCCCGCTGTTTAACACAAATATGTCTCCAAGCCCTTGCTCATATATGGTCTACATAGTATCTTTTTTACACACTTTGGTCTGCTATCTCTAAATACTTATGTCCGCCACTATTTTCTTTTAACTCTATTAACCGCTGAAGTTCCCTTTATATCTTAGAATATTACACTCTGCGGCGCCAGCAATACATATGGCCGCTGCATTAGCTATAAGTGCTACTGCACATGCGCGAAGTCTGGCTGCGGCACCAGCAGTACATATGGCCGCCGCATTAGCTACAAGTGCCTACTGCACATGCGCGAAGTCCGGCTAGCAGTAGTCTATGGGCATATCCGATTCAAAGATGGCTGCCGTGACTTCTCCCTTTCTCTGCGCATGTGCAGAATCTAATTATACGATTCCCCCGCTATGTAAACATAGCGTTATGCTCTACCCGGTAAACACTACTCCCTGAGGAAGTCCAAGGGTTAATCCCAGGACGAAACGCGTTGGTTAGCCCTGTTTTTAGCGGTACCTGTGAGCCTGACTCAGATAAGCCTGTTTTTATATTATATCATGTACGGAGATTTTATTATTACCTAATAAATTGATGTTTTGAACATACTACACCATATATCTGCTTTTCTGCCTCTCCCTTTGTTTTTACCATCTGGAGCCATTATTTAACATATCCCTATCCCGGACCTGTTCCCTGGAGGGAAGTTCTTCAACCCAAAGAAACCTCTACTATGCCTTATTTATAAGGCTATCTGGTACGCCTTTACCTTGCACTTTAGCACCATTAATGTGAATTTCAAGCACGTGCACTTTAATCACTTCAATGAACTTTTACACGCTTTCTGATTCACATTGTACTCCCATCATTCTACGTCTGAGCACAAACAGACTTTTCACAAGAAAGCTGCCCCAGTGCAATCGGGCATTATCCGTTTATCACATCATTTATATCACCATGGTGATTTTTTATGAATTTTATATATTTTATCTTTGTCGGATTTTATTAGTAATAAGTTTAAAGTGCCACTATCTGATTTGTTAATTTCTACATTATATATATACATACACATGCACACACACAGACACATTAAATGTACTCCAATGCCACATTCTCTTTACCATTTCTAAATCCCTTTCATCAGCTCCTACTCCTCTTCATCTCCCTGCAGCCTGTCTTATCGGTAATCATACTCCCTGATGAAGTCCTGAGGTTGATCCTGGACGAAATGCGTTGAGGTTCTTAATTGCTGTGTGGTGGACTATTATTGTCAATCAGATAAGCCCTTTATGCTTTTATTCAATGTACGCATATTTTATTACTCTGGAATAAACCTTTGATTTTAATAACATACTACACTATCAGTGCTCCCTTGTATGCTTTTCCTTCTGGCCACCTGGGTGAGGAAGATCCTTCTTTAAGAAAACCTGGGAAGATACCATTTATGAGCTCACTATCTCTTGACATCTGGTATGCCTTTTGACTAACCTTTCTGCACTAAATTTAAGTTTACAAGCACTTGCACCTTATTATCATTTACTGGTTTACTAAAATATTACACCATTCTTTTTTCAGTTTTATATCCGTGGGAACACATGAACATCATGACGGCAGCCTCTGAACAATCGGGATTTGTGAATTAGTATTGTATTTTTTGGACTTTTTATTTAAAAATTGCATTGTATTATTATCCCTTAACCATAAGCTATTTTGTCTGAGGTATTGGGTAAAGCGCCAATTACCGGTTCTTTTCTTGTC